>DWTU01000148.1:0-21794 GCA_018251515.1 Cecropterus confusis | reverse complement strand
GTATTGTCCCATAGTCCTCATATGTATGTATGTATATATATATGTGCGTTTGTTACTCTTTCACGCAAAAACAGATTGTAGAATTTCGCTGACATTTGACGTACAGATGATTTATGACCTGGATTCACTCATGGGACACTCATAACCGACGACCTACGTGGTGGAGCGGTCACCATACCGGTCTAACACGCAGTAGGCCCGGGTTCGATCCCCGGCCAGATTTTGATCCGACCGGTTTAGATTTCTGTTCTGGGTTTGGGTGTTTGTGTATTCGTCTTTGTGTGTCCATGGCAGCCACACAACACAGAAAAAAATCCTACTGTGGGGCTCATAGTGTAGAAAGCGTTTTTTAATTACCGTGGTAAATGCGACCCACAACTGGCAGATCCGCGGGAATAATTTAGTTATAATTAAAACTACGTGAACACTAACGGTTGGGTTTGAGATGTAGCCACGTTCAGTTTGTGTGTAGGTATTGAATTTATTGCAACACGAAGCGTCCATGCATCTATATCTCGTTAACTAGTGTCAATCGAATCACCACTGTGTAGGCCGCTCTACATACTGAGCAGATAACTGGAGCTATGGTCTACATTACGAGCGTACGGCGAAATACGACATTAAAATATGAATTACCTTTTATTACAAGTTTTTATTTAACTTATTTGTTAGGATATATGTGAGGGAAAAATCTTGCAATTTAAAAATAGTTAATCGTGAGTGATTGCGTTATTTGCACGCACGTATGTGTTGGATGTCAAGGGCTGTTTAGGTCGTTAGACTTAATCTGTGGTCACGGCGGATCCCTTAAGATGCCGTATCAATTATTTTTTATGCACCCTCATGATATGGGCATCGAATGAAAGAGATTTATGATAATAATATGTTTAAGTAACATCATTAAACAGTTTATTTTTTAATAGAATAAATGAATTCATAACAAAACCATATGTTAAGGGTCCCAATGGGTAAAATTTTGAATATAATACGTATTGAAATGGATGCCGATCGTGATGATATTATTATCAAGGCACGTATGTTTGCCTTAAAGACCAGAACACAGTAACGTCTGATATTCGTTTTGAACATAAGATCAGGAAAGTGTAAGAAACAATACGATAAGTCATAATTCAATATATGTTCAAACAATGCCTTCTATTATTATTTTTGAAACATATTATATTAAAATTTATTGCGAGTAAAATTAATAGTAACAGAAACCTAGAAGAAATTTCATTTTGAATTTCTCATCGCTTATTTATATAATGTTTTCACAATATCCTTTAATTAAGTCCTGTTCGTGGTTTATTTTCTTCTGTGTCGTTGGTGCCATGGACACACAAAGACGAATACACAAGCACCCAGACCCAGAACAGGAATCTAAACTCATCCTTCAGATGTCTGTCTGGCCGGGGATCTAACCCGGGACCCACTGCGTGTCAGACCGGTGTGGTGACCGCTCCACCACGTGGGTCGTCGTATTGTAATCAAAACTTGTAATAAACGTTCTATCGATCTACACAACTAAAATTGTATTGTGGACTGCATCAACAGTGTGTGGTAAGCGTAAATTCGTGACTGGAGTACGACAGTTAACACAATGAGCTTATGACCGAAATATAGCATTGATATGCGGTGTGCTTACGTCAATTAAACCCCTTTGAGCCGTTCTGGATTTAAACATACTATTACGAGAGACTATAGGTCCATGTAAACGGGTTGTAATTTGTAACTTCGACATCTATCATTAGTGTCGGCCTGTATAATTTCGTGTGTGACTTTATTATTAAGAAGGGCCCAGTAATCAAAATTGGACTTTAATAATGGATGTATAAATTGGACTATAATAACGGATGTATAATGGAAATAAAGGTTTCCAAATTTCTCGTTAACATCTACCAATGGTAGCAAAACAGAAAAAAGGTACTGATTTTTTCAATGTCTGCCTTTGTATATATTTATTTAGATGTCGGTGCTTCGTGGTGATGGTATTGAATAACACTAGCGACGAGAAACAAATCCAGATGGGTAGCAGCGTCTTCTAGTGTGTCATATACACTATCTACGATCACCAATACGCATGGCCCGGTGATAGGAGATAGGAGAGGCCTATGTCCAGCAGTGGCATAAAAGGGTCGATGTATGGATGTAATTTCTAGCAATCCCTTTCATCTTTTTAGTCTACCTCTAAGTAGACGTACTTGCATGGTTTAAAAAGGCCGTAATACGTTCCTATTTGATCTTTATAAGATAAGCTTTTAAAATGAAGGTAACATAAATAAAATGTTTAAAAATATTTAACACAGATTTTTCGTAAATTACTCTACATGAATTCACATTTCGTTTCTATTCATACAAAGCGTAGCGTAATCACGAATGAAATGACGTATTGCGTTTATCGGATTATAAAGCGTACATTCAGTCGTATCTCGTTGACTCGTCGAATCACCGTTGTTCGTGGGTCACCAGATAACTGGGGCACTTCAATCAACGATACAGCGTGTGGCCGCGATGGCGCCATTAATATGCGGAGTGCAACCGCCGATTAGAACCCTTGCGTGTTCTACTGTTTTGAGGTTTTAAGCAAGTGGAACACACATAATTCATCAAATCTGTATGTTAGTGAATAACGTAAGTTTTTAAAAGTTTATATTTATATGAGTTCTTATTTTTTGGCGTATGTCGTGAGATGTATTGGGGTCAATGGATAACTCGAAAATTACCAATTTACACATTTGTTCCGGATCTAATGACAATGTTAGTTGACTTTTCGTGTGTATTCCTCAAGTGTTCTCCAAAGCACGGGAAATTTGCCACATAGGTGATCGTTACCTATCCTATCAGTACGCCCTACGATGCGCGATACGAATTTTCTGGGCATAAAAACATAATTAGTAAAAAAGACTATTTAATGTTATTGGTTGGATGACTAAATAGTTTACTATTGATAATATTGAGATTTGATGATAGAGGTCAGATACTATTTACTGTGGTCGACATGATACAAACATGGCAGAGAGGATGATGTGTCTGATGGCAAATATTCATGCAGAATGTAAGCTCAGATATTGCACCTTACGCATATGTAACTTTCGAAGACTATTTTTAAAATAGAAGTGACAAGAGATTCAGGTTATGAATATCGAGATGCATAATACATAAAGACAAGCCGCTAATTTGGAGTCTACGAACGTTTCAAGCCCTCATTGTTCTATGGTATGAAGCTTGTAAGTAGTTATTTTCGGAATCTTAATCTGGAACGTGGTTCGAATCCATGGTAGAGGTCGTGAAGCAAAACGTCGTGACCTGCACCTGATAGTTCTCTAAAAGTTTAAAGGTGTAAGAAGGGTACCAGCCCGCACATGTCCATGGTGGATTATTGCCTCACCTCCCTATTCTCAGAGGATGTTCCTGCTCAGCAGTGGTATACATATATAATAATGTGGTATACATATATAATAATGTGGTAACCATGACTATCTAAGCAGCGCCATCTTGGTGGCATTCGGGAATATCTGTGTGTAATTTCTTTTAGAATTTTTGCCCGTCTGTTTGTGTGTCTTTGAAATGGTATCAAATGAAAAGCACTAAATTTAATTTTATGTGTTTAAATTTTGTTAATGTAATGTTTTGTGTTTATTTCTTTAACACTAATATTCTCTATCATTTTTGTTTTGAGAATTTAAAGTTCTGTAATGTTTTTTACGCAGATGTAAACGTTGAACACAGCTAGTTATAAATAAGCTTAGGTATTATAGGACCAAAAATTTATGTTAGCTAATCTATAAATAAACCGCTGTCAACACTCATAGCTCCACACCGGAATTTCTCTCGTGTCGTGGGTTATGGACACACAAAGACGATTACACAAACACCCAGACCCTGAACAGAATCTAAACTCATCATTTAGACGTCTGTCTTCCCGACGTCGATCGAGGTCGAAACCCACCGCGTTTCGTCAACGAAATAAGAAATAAGACATCCATGACCGTATTTAATATATTAGTTTACTTCTTAATAAATAATATGGTACAATACTTACAGATGGTCTTGCCTCTTGAACGCCTTAGCACACGTGATACAAACATACTTTCGTTCATCGCTGTGGGTAAGTTTATGTTTGGCCAACGCTGAGGCGTTCCCGAATATCTTGTTGCAAACCTGGAAACAAAGAAATCAATGAATATTTGATACGTATTTCCTTTTCTTGCACATTCTTAGAACAAATACAAGAGATACAATACATTGATATGTATACTGTATATAATTTGAGAGCAGTGATAGCCGAATGGTTGAATTTCGTCCTCTCAATCGAGGGTACCGAGGTTCGAATCCCAGGTGAAGTGTGAAGTCTACCAATTCGCACTTGGCCAGTGCGGTAGACTACGGCCTGAAGCTCTCTCAATTTGAGAGAAGACCCGTGCCCAGCAGTGGGACAATAATGGGTTGACGGTGATATGTATACATGAGTGTTTCATATAAGGTAATGTTTACAACTCTAGACATTCACCACACTACATGACGACCCACGTGGTGGAGCGGTCACCATACCGATCTGACACGCAGGAGGTAAGGTTCGATCTCCGGCCAGACAGACATCTGAACGATGAGTTTAGATTTCTGTTCTGGGTATGGGTGTTTGTGTATGCGTCTTTGAGTGTCCATGGCACCCATGACACATGAGAAAATCCTACTGTGTTTACTACTATTTAAATTCATTTGATTTCATTTCGTCGTTCGTTTAGTTTAGGTTCGTTGAACGTACAAAAAGCTTGTGAGTTTTCAAAACTGATACAAAAAATCTGTTTCAACCGAGATTGGTGACTGACTCTACTAAAAAATGTTTGAGGTTAGTTTGAAAAATATAGGTCATAAGGGAGAACATTTCAGCTAGCTCGAATTTTAGTCGATCTAAGATTTACTAGAGCTGCCGCCCATGTACATCTGTAATCAACCCTAGGCAAGATCAAAAATCTCACCCAAGGTTAACTACGGATGCGTTGCTACCCCTGAGGCCTAAGATGGAATGCCTCGGAAAAGTATATCTTTCCTACCACACCCTTCAGACCAGAACACAGTAGTGCATAACACTGCTGTTATTAGGCAGAAATAGGTGTGGCGGTGGTGCTTCTGCAGTCGAACCACAAATAATTCTACCACCCTCGAACTTCAAATTCATTATTATTAGTAAGGTGGCTAAAAACATTTTGAAAAAGAAGTGGTAAGCTGGCATGGCGTCCGAAGGACCCGCACATAAAAGTCTGTGATGAACCACACATAAGATGTCATTCTACCTGGGGTCCACCACGGAAGCGTTGTTACCAGTAAAGGACTAAGTTTGTACACCGCGGCAACTGTGTTTACCTTACTACATCCTTCCAACCAGAACATAGTAGCGCTTAACACTGATATTGATCCTTGATACTAGCCAGAAGATTAATTGATGTATAAAGTACATGTATGTACCATACACAGTTTTGTAATTAATTTTACATTTACACTTTATATGAATTGAGATAAAGTATTTTAATTTAGATTATCCTGTCTTTATTTTACAATAGCCATTACCACGAGTCCATTATGTGCTAGTCAGAGAAAAGAAGAATCATTCGCTGCTAACGAGAATGTATCTGGGATTAAATTTCATATTCAAAAGGAAATGAAATGAAAATAATAAAAATATTTACTCGTCGGTAAAGTATAAATCTCGTGACGGCCTCGGACTGGGATAAATAGCAAAAGCGACGTCAAATAAGCACAATAGGTATACGTTTGAAATATATTTATAAGTCTTCAGGCTTAATGACGAAGCCAGAAACTAACGAAGCGATAATTAAAATGATATGACTAAACATATACATAGTAATCGTGTACGGGTGTTGACCCTAATCCCGTGTATACTCCCCATCTAATTAGGGAGCTGCTTGGCTGTCCTTAGCCTGTTTTTATTTCATGGCTTAGACGGTCTTCCCTAAGGCATACTCACCCTAACGGGCGCTTCCGTGCTCAATACTTCACAGTCACTTTTAAAACTCACGAGGTGCCTAATGTGATTTTAACGGCAGACCTAAAAGTTTCCTTTTATTTATTTTGTCTTTACGTAATTCTCTCGCGACCGCGTTGTTTATCATTTTAGGTAGCCCGAGGGAGTTGTGTTACTTACGAAGAAAAAGTCTGTGTTTATGTGGGCCAAATGCGTTATATCTAAGCCTGGGTAATGCCAATTTGATATTGTGATCGTTAATTCGTATTCTACAAAAAATGGGTTTAATAAAATATGGTATTTCATTCTTTATTTTTTTGGGTTTAGTCAGACTTATGTTTTAACTACTTTGAGTTAATAAGTTGTAATAAACAACCAGCATATAAATATAATTTTTTTAATTATTTAATTTTTATTACGTCGTGCCAAAGAAAGATTTTAGAAGTTGAGCGAATATATATATGGCACTAACGTTGAAAACTGCATTATATGAAACACATTGTATCTTGCATTATTTATCTATTATTTATTAATTCGTACAAGGATTTTCCGTGTCTAATAATATTTTAACACTAGCAGTCACATTCACATGGTAAATTGGCAGGTTAACTTTAATTTCACCGGATACAGTTGGTGCAGTGCAGTGATGCGGTAGGGAAAAATTAAATTCACATCATGGCAACACCTGCAGTAGAATTGTGTAAGTACCTAAATGCTGCGGGTTTGTGGTTTGGGAACTTATTAACTATTACTGTGCTTTGCTTATATTGCTCAGCGAGAGTTGGAGGTATCGTGCATTATGAACACTGAAAAAACGGTTAATTACATTTTTTCACTTAGGTTTTTCCGAGACAAAGATAATCAAACCAAACAACTCGGAATGAGTTAATATTGGAAATCACTGAATTTGTTTTGTCGATACTTTTATAAAAGTGCCTTTTGCACTTTACATAAAGTGACATAATTGCAGTAAAAGGATAAAAAAGAAAGGATAGTTTTAACAGACTATCTTTTAAAACTATCCTTTCTTTTCCTATCCTTTATTTATTTTATTTAAAATTTAGCCTTTCAATCAGTCCCTGGATTAAATCCCATATATGAACTTCTGATTTGTTAGAAGTTTATTGCGAATTAGAAATTAGTTATCACTTTCTTCTTGACAGTTCCTATGGTCAGTTAGTAAAGGTCAGACAGTTAATAAAGGTTTGAAACATTTTTAAGACGTGTAAAATCTACCAATCTTTGGCTAGCATGGTGGTTTGTGGTAAATCTCCGGTCCTCGATACATAAAATGAAACGAAAGTTGTCTAATAAACTTATAGAAGTTATCATATTTTATATATTCTTGTAGACCTCGCCAAAAAGTTTAACCTTGAGGCCGATATTAATAATCCTTCTATAAATATGTCATACATATAATATCAATATTCGTGCGTATACAGTATACGTACGCAGAACCGAACACTATTGTCTCGAGGCCTTTATTATTCCCGACATTTGAATATTTTACGATATACCCAGGAGGTCCGTACTGTCTTGTCGATTTTCCTGTACAAATTACATACATCAGTGTTGTATGGAGCAGCCGAACAAATAACAATGCGGGCCATCAAATTATCGGGGTTCGAGTACGTTATAAATTGCCTGGTTTATGTTCACGCTGCGCTGTTTTACTACGTTTTAGGTATATTTCAGTTATTTATATATAAATAGTTTTTTTTTACGAAGAGGTGGTAAAAATAAGTGTATTTTGGCTACCACTAGGCGTGGTAAGGCAAAAAGTTTTATGTGGCCTTTCTAATTTGGTTCAGCTCGGCTAAGAATTGAGCGGATTTGCGATGAGCGGTTAAGCGAATTTATATAAATTTCACTAACATATAAATTTGTTTTAAACGCTTAACGCTTACGCTTGCAGTGTGGTGCGATTAACACGAGAAGCGAATGTTCCCTTGAGTTTGTGGTAGCCCATTTAAAGGTGTTAAAATACTTTATTTTGTGATGTCAATGCCGATACATTCATCCGTCCGTCTTACAACAGCTGTGAAATTTCTGTTCTGGACATTTGACACGGAAGCTGGTATTATATTTTTATACATCCGTATTCATATCCAGATCCTAAGTAACATATTAATAACTGCAAAGAAGATTTTACGACTTGGCGTTCAGATATGGAAATGTATTATCAAGGTGGAACTTCTGTTATACGAGTACGAGTATTTAAAGTTTGGTAAGTGCCAGACGTCTGTCAAGTCAAACGATGACAACTTTTCATATTTTATATGTCATTTACACACGTGCCAGTTAAACAAACAAAGTAGGTCACAGGAGTCACAAATGACCGCGTCACATTAGTAGCAACGATAAGCACATTTGTAGCGAGATACGAGCTTTATAAATTGCCCGGCTTACATTGCGCGCAGGTGTTTTTGCACTTGTTTATGTTCAAATGTTTTGCTATAACGTGGTGTTTTGTTGTACATACAAGAAGCTACTCGTTTCATGTTTCTGGAATACTGATTGTAAAAACAATAATAGTCGCACAACCGCGTTCATTTTGGTCGGATCGCGTGGGCACGTTTGAAAGACTAGATGTGTACTCGTATCTAATTACTTCGATTTTTATAGTACTGCGGGGATTGGATTTTTTAATAATTTGTTTTAACATGGAAGGCATAGATGGAGAGGAAACATAATGTACCTAAATATGACGGTGCTAGATTATTATGACAAATTACTAATAATTGTACTCGACGGCATTTCATTGCCTCGCATGGAAATTGACATGACAAAGGTACCTGTAACCCGTATAAGGGCTGAGCCCCGTTTAAGCTCCCTTAAATTCTACATATCTGGATGTAGGTTTCGTACAAACCAGTTTTTATATTTTTAAAGATTAGCCTGTGCAAGTAGAAATACAAATAAACATAACATAAACGTAAACGCTTTCTACACTCATAACTCCACAGTAGGATTTTCTCCTGTGTCGTGAGTGCTATGGACACACAAAGACGAATACACAAACACCCAGACCCAGAACAGAAATCTTAACTCATCGGTCAGATCTCTGTCTGGCCGGGGATCGAACCCGGGACCCTGCGTGTCAGACCGGTATGGTGACCGCTCCGCCACGCGGGTCGTCAAAGTGGATCGCGTTGTTTCATTAAAAAAATGCTTTTAATACGAGAATAAAAGCATTTCGCATTTGGATACGTAAGATCGCAAGCAAAATTACATAGATTCGTAAGAACGACTCGAATCGTATAACCGTACCAAGTTGCGGTTTTACGAAGCTGTGATCAACCCGAAATTGAAATCAACATCACCATGTTAAAAATACAAAGTATTAAAAAGACAAACCCGCTAAGTTTCTTGCCGGATCTTCTGAGTTGATGTCATCTTCCGGTGGTAGTGTAAGGAAAAATATTGTTTATTACAATTTGTGGGTGCCCCCGTAGACCTATACGAAATAAAGATATTTCATTTCATGCTTGCAGGTGGTAGAACAGCTTTGTGTTTCGACACCAGAGAAACAGTTGTTATTTCTGTCTCATAACAGCGGTATTTCGCTACTGTGTTCTGGTCCGAAAGATGTTGAGAGAGAAACAAAATTATCCGAGGCAACGAGGGAAACATAATTACCCTGAGAAGTTAGTCGAAATGACTAACTTCTCAGGGTTAGCATCCTCATCTGTGGTCAGCCTCAAATAAAAATGATTTTATTTGGGGTTCCTACAGATGTCCATAGGCGGCAAGGCCACTTACCATGAGTGCATGCTCGATTGTTATTTTTAAAACTATAGAGAGTGAAATTTGATTGTTAGGCAATTCATATGATTAAAAACAAAAAAAAACTAAAACGCGACTCAGTCACTCATACTAATAACTGCTCCAACATAATTCTACATAATCTTACTTTTATAGTCTGTGTTTTTGTAAAATTCCCTTCTATTGGATATTCAAACTAAACGCAATTTAAGCCTTATTAACATGGCTCTTAGGGGTATTACCATAAAATGAAGCGGTTTTCCTTCATCTCAGACACTAACAAGATTGCAGGATCTTACCATGTGAGAGGGTCGGGTGGCTCGACTCAGTCTTATTTAGGACGCCTAGGTCATATTGTCATTTAGGTTTAATGCTAAGGGCTTAACATTAAATTACGTTGCTTGTTTTAGTGACGCAGAGAGAATAGAATATTGTTATTTCTGTGACGTCACATGTCAAAAAAGAGCATTTTTATCCGACTGCGTCAGGAGGGTAGTGTTTTTCGACCGTATGTATGCATTTTTGGCACGCACTACAGCCTGAACGGCTTGACAAATTATGACATTAAGACATATCATTGGAATCGTCTCAATTTACAGAGTGACATAGGCTATATATTTTTATAATGGCGCCTGTAAGTAGCAAACAAGGGAGGGGAAGGAGTGGCTTTTTTAATATCACGACAATATGGGCACCACGTTTAGGCAAAAGGACCACAGGTCGCCCCTCGACCAGGTGGACCGATGACCTGAGAAAGACAGCGGGAAACCGTTGGATTCAGAAGGCACAGGATCGGTTGGAGTGGCGCCACCTAGGGGAGGCCTATGTCCAGCAGTGGACTTCGAAAGGCTGATGGATGGAATATCAGAGTAACAAATTTCGCACACAAAGTTATTATTCAACGGTCTATTTAAAGCAACACGGCTACAAGTTATATTTATGTGTTACGGAGATATATTTAACATATATTCATAGTAAAACGTTCTATTCTGTAGGAGCATTCAATTTCTTGAGATTTATCGAATGCATAAATTCAACACCGTTCTAGCTGGATTACCAGTGATACAGAATTCGTAATATACGTACATACGAGTATGTCGTGTCGAATATGGATTGTATAATTTGATAATGGAATGGATTTGTTAATGGAATTACAGTTGTTGTGAAATAGTTGAATTAAGACCAAACTTAGGTATAAAAGTTTCCACCAGGTGTTGTTCGATCGGGGAGGAACCAACGCCACATTTATTTATAGCGTGAAGTAGTTCTTGCATTTGGTTGGAAGGAGATGGTTCAAGGGAGTAGTAACTCATCTGTGATCGACTTCAGATGAAACCCCTGTTCCATATGAAGCAGCTTACAGATGTCCATGGGTGACAGTAACCATTAGGTGGACTGCATACTAGTTTGCAATATTAATCTGATAAAAATAAATAAAGTTTACTATAAAGTTTCTGATTGCATTTAATTAATTAATATTAATAAAGCGATAGTTTAGGAGGATGGATGAATGACTGTAATTCTTTCACGCAAAAGATACTAATCGGATTTGGAAGAAAATTGACACATAGATAGTTTATAAAGAGTATACAGATAGCATATACATATAGTATATGCACATATAACCTTCATCGTGTGAAATATGACGCAGGCAGAAGCAGACAGAGGGGAAACCTAGTGCAAGATAATACAGCTGAGGTCTCAGCAATAAAATATATTTCAGAGATATTATTATAGTACATCTTGCCAAACAAGCCAATTGTTAAGTCTGATGTTGTTCAAGATAATGACGCTAGCTTTTGTATCCGTATTAAAACAAGATGGTTTAATAAAAACAACTGGAATATATTCCATATATAAATAATAGTTACTTTTTTGAGGGCTTGGTACTCTTCCACCGAAACGCAAAAAATGCTTTGCGCTAGAAATAGGTGTGGCGGCGGTACTTCCCCGGTCCCACTATACTCGTTCTACCATTTTGATACTCTTTCTTGATACTCCCTTGATATCCCTTTATACTCATCGTTGAACGACGCAATAGAATCTAGGTAACATAGTTCTAATTGGAATATGTATATTGTCAGACAAGCGGGCAGCTATTTGCGGTCCGTACAACTCAATTGAATTGTTATGTAAACGGTGTATACGTAGATGCTACGAAGTATACCCTTGTATCTTGTATCATGTTTGTCCAGACACTACAAAGGGATACAATAGTCATATAGTTTGGCAAATACATTGGTAGTGACAAAGTAACGTAATATGATAATATTACAAAGAGATTGGTGTATCTAGAATATTTTATCTAGTAGCTTTGTTACCCCTGAGAACTATTCTTGCCTTGCCACACCCTTCACACCAGACCACAACAATGTGAAACACTGCTTTTTTATCTGATTGAAATAGCAAACGAGAATGCGATCCACCTGATGGTAAGTGGTAACTGCCGCCCATGGACGTAAGCAACTTCATATAGTACAGGGGTTCTGTCTCAAGTCGATCACAGATACGTTGCTATTCCTGAGGACTGAGATGATCGCCTCATATATAAGTGAGCCGGCAACTAAACCAACCTGTTATTAAGCAGAAGTTCAGAAGTTAGCTAAATTTTGAAAGAATGAACTTAATGCCTATTGCCAGTCAACCCTGTGCGATGACGATAATACGTGGTAGGCATATAAATAAAAGTGTTGAAACCTGCCAAAACCTTAATATTTTATTAATATATATAAGTACGTGTGTCTGTGTGTCTGGTTACGCAAGAAACGCTGGTTAGATTTACACAAAATTCTGCATGTATTTAGCTTATCTGCGTGGTCCACTTATAAGCTAATTTTGATTTGAATATTTTGCATAAGTTAAAGATGGTAACTATATTGATGTTCCGTAGCGAAGCACGTGTACCACAGCTGGTGGGTAATAAAGGCTAGCGCCAGTATCTTGCCTTACATTTAACTAAACAAGAGGCTTTTTTGGTGCAGATGTATGTCAATTTTTTCATCGTAGGATTGGGTGGGGTCGTTGAAAATATTTATATAATTTTTTTCTTAAATAATGTATGATGATTTTGAAGTTATTAGAACTCTTTGCGGTTCTACTTCGTAGGAACTACCGCCACATCTATTTCTGCCTGATGAAAGTAGTGTAATCGCTGCTTTATTTTGGTCTGAACGGTGTGATCATAGAGAAAGACTTATCCGAGGCGTGCCATCTTAGTCTTGAGAAATAACAACGCATCTGTGGCCATCTTTAGGTAAAACTCTTACCTTATCTGGGGTTGATTCTACATGTACATGGGCGGCAGTGGCCACTTACCATCGGGTGGACTGTATGCTTGTTTGCTACTTCAATACCAAAGAAATAACAAAGTCTACGCTTTATTTATCATATGTAAAAATAAAGGCAAATACTGAACGTATTTACCATTATTTTCTTCATGTCATAACATGTATGATAAATGAAATTTACACTTCACTTATCATAATAGAGTCATCAACGCGAGCTTATGTTTATTTATTATTATGATTTATCGAGTTATTTGAACATAAAGCAAATTAAGTTCTGTTTTAACCCTTTCACTCGAAGAATCGTGCACTTTGTAGGTATATTTGGTTGGCGTTCGTGATAAGAAAATAGTACAAACGTTGGAGGTTTTTAGGCTAGTGTTAAAGTTATAATCTAATTATATATTTAAATGTTTGTTACTTTTCACGCAAAAACTACTCGTCGAATTTCATTGAAAGGCACATAGATAGTTTATGATATAGATTAACACATAGGATACTCATTATTGGTAAACGTGACCAAAGCGGACGGAACCGCAAGATAATCTAGTCTTAGTTTGACGACCCATGTGGTGGAGCGCTCACCATACCGGTCCCCGGCCAGACAGACGTCTGAATGACGAGTTTAGATTTCTGTCCTGGGTCTGGGTGTTTGTGTATTCGTCTTTGCGTGTCCATGGTACCCTCGACACAGGTCAAAATCCTAGTGTGGGGCTATGAGTGTAGAAAGCTACACTCTAGGATTTAGTGTAGAAAGCGTTTATGGTTTTATGTTTATGTTCAGATATTTAATTGACAAATTGATTGTACTCGTATTATTGAATGAAGGTGGTCAGATAAGGAGATTGATGTATGAAGGCTTAGAAATTGATAAAAATAATTCGATGGATTTAGTGTTCTATTGGAGATACATTTTTCAGTAAGTAATAGTACAATTACTTTGAACTTTTGGAAGGTCGCTGGTGCATTTTTATATGATATTGTTTGTTTGTCAATCGATATTCGTTTTTTTTATGATATATCTATCTATCTTCAATCTGGACACGTTTTAGTTTAGTTAGTTATAAATATTAAGGTGACAGCAAACCTCTAACAAACCCATTTGAGGTTTTTACCTGGAAAAAAAATTCTAAATTAAAACAAAAATACTAATTTTAATGACACACACTGCACTATATTGTATTTATTATACGTTACGCGATGACCCACGTGACGGAGCGGTCACCACACCGGTCTGGCACGTACTGGATCCCTAGTTCGGTCAGCGGCCTGAAAGATATATGAATGATAAATTTACTGAATTCTCATTTAGAATTTAAATTACTGTTCTGGATCTGGGTGTTTATGTATTTTTTGTGTTTCCATGGCACCCCCATTACATGAAATATACTGTGGGGCTATGAGTGTAGAAAGATAGTGTTAATTATAAGTCTACAAAATAATTAAAACCCTTCTACCCAAGTAGTTCAGTACAATATGTGACACTTTCAAAATCCAGTTACATTGTGTGCAAGGGACAGGATATAACTATTTTACGAGGCTCTAAACCCATACAATTTCCTTTAGCGCGAGAACACAGATCTTATCGAACTTTCCTTACATTTATCGCTATTTCGTCGCTTTGGAGAGACTTTTACCCCTGTGTAATAAATTTCATATATCGATATACAAATATCGTTTTTATGATATGGAGTTACAGAAGAAGCAAACAAGAAATTACTGTAAAAATAAAGAAATGAATGAATGAATGATGAAAAATGAAATTAGCGGATGTTTTGGTTTTTATAAACCAAAAACAAACGATATTAAAATACTGTACGTGAATTTTAATGGTCTGAGCAAAACCCACAGGAGTAAGGGCAGACAAATATATATGCGAAGTGATGCATTAATTACAAAAATCAACGTAACTCGTTAATCATTATTTTAAGGTTTTTTACGTTGGATATTGTTACTAAGAATATACAAAAAAGTGATGCAGGTATTTATTAGCATTAGCATTTAAAAATATCTAGCGGTGTGTGAAGGCTCCAATTTTAGCAATACTCCGAAACGCTTTTATCTATGTCGACACTATGCAATGGCCGGTCGACAAACAGTTTAGTATTCATGAAACGGAGAAACGTGATTTGTTGTTTTACGGAACGAATTCGGCACCGATTCGTTTTGAGATTCGTTTCGTACAAATCGACTAGCTACCCATGGACACCTTTAATCAATCCCAGATCAGAGGCTTGTCTGAGGTCTGCCACAGATGCGACCTCTGAGGATAAAGCTGAAACGCCTCAGATAACTATACCTTTCTCATCAAACCTTTCAGACCAGAACACAGCAAGGCATGACACTGCTGTTAGTAGGCAGAAATAGGTGTGGCGTTAGTGCTTCCGGAGTCGAACCACAAAGAGTTCTGCCACCGTTGATGCTATATTGTTCTTGTATATGCGGTGATACAACAAAACTGTTTGAAATGGTTACGATTATTTACATATGTTCCATTATTAGAATTAGGATATTTGTAAAAAAAATGATTTAAACTTATCTAAGATTTTACGCCCAGCTAAATTGAATAAAAAAATCCACACATAATATATATTATTATTTGCATCTGAATTTATAACAGGTAACGGGCAGAGCAGATTGAGATGAAATTTTATATACACGATTTCGATAGCAAGGTTCACAATCATCGATTAATATGAACATAACAAAATATGCACTTATGAAGCAATTTGCCAGATTAAATATAAAAAGTTGCATCCAAGTCCTAGCGGCAGTAGCTAGGATGAAATACCAGGATGCTGGTAACACTACTTCGTTTACCTCGGACGTGCCAGCTTTTTTGTCATTCATTGACTCTATCAAACGTTTGGATAGATAGTTAAAATATTTAGCATTTAATTCCCACGGTTCTATGGTAACAACGCCAAATGAAAAGCATTAGCTTAGTTTAGATTAGCATAGTAAAGTTATTTTTGAATCCAATATGGCTAACGCCCTAAAATGGCGGCCCAATTCTTCATGCACCTCCATGATATTGGCATTAATTGAAAGAGTTTACTGACAAAGATGCGAAAATTAAATTAAAAACTTTTTACAACAAATTAACTCTTGCAAGGTTAAAGATAAAATTATTATGACAAATGTAAACAAAATCCATCTAGGAAAAATTCAAAATGGGACCTTTAAACAGATATAATAACAAAAAAAAATGTAATTACTTCATCAAAATACCTGAGTCTTCCTACACCTACTAATATTATAAAGTTAAAGAATTGCTGGTTCGAAATGAAAAAAAGAATTAAGTCCATTTATTGAGGAAGGCTATTAGAGGCTAAATGACATCACGCTATGATTGTTATTTTCTTATGTAATATCGGGTAAAACCGCGAGCACAGCTAGTACTATATTTAGTCAAGTTATACCGCTTCAAGTAAAAAATGCGCAGTATTTGGCTCATAGTTTGATGAGTTATTTGCGAAGAAGCTTGCCAAGAAAATATTTGCAGTAGTTGGCCTTCAACTAAGCGGGGACCAAATATCGAGCGCATACTGCAGACTTAATGTTCTATAGGCGTAGTCGTGATAAATATGTCATGAGGCTTATCATCAAACCATTGTTGTTCCGGTGCTGGTCACGGTTCAGTTAAGATTTTTTTATATGACTTAGAAGTGATGCATGCAGTCTTTTTTTATTATAGTATGGAAGTAGTAAACGAGCATGCAGTCCACCTGAACCCGAGATTCTATATAAAGTCAATTGCAGATGCTTTGCTACGCCCGAAGAGTAAGATGATCGGCTCAAATATAAGTGAGCCGGCAACCACACCCTTCCACTGAAACGCCAAAACTGCTTCATAATAGAAATAGGTGGTACTTCTTCGGTCGAAGCATAATCTTCTGTCACCTCGCTAATTTATATGAGAATGTAGGCCTCTGACCTCGCTTGTATGTAGATTGGTAGAAGACACAGATTAAAATAACTGAATTATAGAATTCCCATAACTTCCTTAGGCATCTACCTATCAAATCTATTACTTTCAGGTTATCTGATACTTCCACAAAAAACGTATGAAGAGGGAGAAAATGACCTAAAGAGCGTACAACTCTTTTTCCTTACGTTACAATTTCGACCATACATTTCCTGCTGCCATAAGAAACATCGTTTTAAGACACCATTATGTAACATTACGAAATAAATAATAAATAATGCTATTTTAATAAATTAATCGTAATAATTAATTTTAATAAAAGGAACCCTTGTATTCTATTAAGAAAATAAATACTATAGATTCGAAACTCGGGCTTCTATCATAGAGGTTGAATTTCATACATTAATAATACATCCATTTTCATTTTGATTTTTGTTTTGAAAATTCTTTAAATTATTAATAACAGACAATAAATATCTTCACAACAAACAACTTTTTAAATGTAACGTTCTATATAAATTATAAATATGAACTTAGACCTATACTAACAATAACACTTTCGTTCGCGTGACTCTACAACGTTAGAGCAGCAATTAGGGTAACAAGTTATATCGTGCATGCTCTATCTCAACTATGAATCGTGTGTTTTTCATATTAATTTAAATGCTCTTTATAATAAAACACAATAGAGCTCTATTGTTACGCTAATTGGTAAACTTTTAATCGCTTTTAAGAATAGAGTATAATTATGATTTTTTTTCTTTCGTCTTCGGGATTATGTAATGAGTATGTAAGAAACCAACACATATTTTTTTTTTATTTTTATGTGGTATAGGAGTCGATTATTATTTTTTGTTAAACAAATTCTAATAATATTTAATATATGAAACATGATATGAATAAATATGTCAATATGAAAAGTACTCTTTTTATTAATTGCAAAATGTTGCAAATTGCAGTAATATACAAACGTAGAATTAAATTTTCATCAACTATGTACTGAGAATTAATTTAATTGGCAAAATATTTCGTACTGAAACGTATATAACATTTATTAAAAATTAAATAATCCAAACTGATCCGTTCGCAAATACAGCCTATAAAACCGTTTCCCTGTAATCTACATAACCTCATTAATGTATTCGACGCCACGATTCCTATTGGCCCACGCACTATGATATTCCTGAAATCTTTTATGGTAATTTAAAGCCTGTATCATCAGTTTTAATACACATTTAAGTATGTTATGGAGCAGCATTTCTTTGCGTTTTGTCGGAAATTTAAATGAAACATTCGTGCAACACTATGCTATTAAAGGAATATGATTAAGTTAGAAAAATGATTCTTCACATTAAATACTTGTAAAATTATAAGTCTTAACTTAAGTCGATTTAAAATATAAACGGTTAAATACTTTAGTTATTGAAGTAGCTAGGGGTCCCGTCAAAAATGTATGATTATATCCCTATATATATGAAACCCTTTTCATGGCCAAATAAAATAGGGAACCTATACTGTACGTTGTAATTATATTACATAGTAGCTGTGCCCCGCTGCATTGAAGTAAAATGAAACAAATTTAAGTTGCAGTTACATTTCATAGAATAGATGGAATTTAATGAAAGTAAGATTAAAATTATGGACAGATATATTTTAATATCTTTAAATTAATTAATAACTGTTAAAATTACATTAACCCAAAGCCAAACGGGTCAGATTTATATTTTTTATTTTATTTTGGCAGCTAGATACAAAATTCACTACCTCCCTTAACCTCGAAGTATTGTTTTCCCTACCTCTTAACTTGCCATTTCTTGCTATTCCACACAATAAGCAAGAGCAGACCTTGCGGAGACAAAACGCAAGGTTTTCTATTGTGTATTATATTAAACTCTCGGTGGAAATTAAAGTCTAACATTATAACACAGTGTACTTTTTAATATTGATCAACTATTATTTATGACAGTGAAGGAAGCAGGTGCTTTATTAAACATACAATTTAAGTAAATATTGTAATTTATCTGTAGGAGTACAAGTGTTTATGACTTCGTTCAAGTTTTCTATTTAGACACATGTAACTTGTAAAGTTCCACTCTATTGAATTTATTAATTCTCATAAAGGTTTTGGTTTCCTGATCAGCTTATAGTTTATAGTCTTCGATTATGGCCTCTATTTTTTACCTGATTTTACAAAATTTATGTAAAGAAATAAAAAAGTCTATCGATAAATATCATTAAAGAAAGTTTATGTGTAGTTAAGGAGTGATATCTTATGCCATCCATAATTATAGATTAATTAAAAATTTATTTTATTATTTAAAAAAATTACTTCATTCCGGGCGATTGTTTACAGAATGTACACACAAATATGCAACAAAGTTTATCCGTAAAAGATGCAACAAAGTTTATCCGTAAAAGACAAATAAACGAATCGCTTTTCGATGTTTTCCTAACTGGAAAATAAATCCCACAATGTCATTTAGGTCCAGTGGAGCTATTTATAAAATTCATATGAACACACATATACTACGAGTAAATATATAAACAAGTTATGCAATGTTAATTTCCTTTGATCACAGCGCTGTATTAAATAACCCAGCGAATATTTTGCATTCGTCGCGACCTTATCGCACCTCGCGAGATCAAAGAGCCGAGAATATCTCGAGTAGAGCCCACTTACTAAATTAAACTTGGTTGTCTATATGCCAGCTGGATCTTGGTGTCATATAAATATAAAATAGTGATAGATTTTTATAAAGGTTTGAAGTTAGAACTTTTTTTAGGCGCTTTGATCACTTTTTGGGTGAACAAAAATAATTGAACTCGCGTCGTCATCACCACTTTCCATAAGCTATGTGTATACTGTGTATATAGGTATATACCTACAGATATATAGCTACAGGTATATAGCTCATGGAAATATACTTCCGTGCGTAATTTATATTTGTATTTTGATTTGATTACTTTTTTTAAGTTTTCACTTCTCTTGGCATCCCTTATGAACCTTCGAGATTTCTTTTTATTAATCTGTCTTGTTGATTCGTATGTATGTGAGGGTCAAAACTAGGGAATTGAATTAAAATCAGTGTCCCTAAGTCAAGTTTATGACGTTTCCGCAAAACAATCATTGTTGACGTTTTTGCCCAATATTGCAAAGTAAATTGAAAGGTATGGCCGAGAACGCAAAGTAAACGTACAATGTAAAAAACAAAATAAATGTAAGGCCTGAAACGTAAACAATGATTGTTTTGAGGAAACGTAATAAACTCGTACTAAGGGTACGGTTAACCACAACCGATTGTATTTCAATTGGCTGTGGTAAATTTTGCAATCACGATTATTCTTGGATGTCAATACATGTTTCCTTTTGACGTTATTCTTAACTTAATAAGGTGGACGTCCAAGATGGCGGACCAATTATTTCGTAGACACTCTTATGTTGTGGTATATTAAATGATCGGGTTTTATATACATACATTAAAAAACAAGTTCGTTTTTAAAACTGTTACTGTAAATTTATTAAAAAAAAAACCGTGATTAGAAATTCTTTTTTACGTTTTTAAAGTTATTACACGTTGATCACACTTCACCAGAAAATTTTAATTAACTGAGATTTAAGCTCTGGTTTGACCCACATATGATGCTTGGATTCTATTGCTGACCGATTTTAAGTATTAATCACAAAATTTATTTAGTTTTTGCCAGATTAAAATGTAATCTTGTAAACTTAATACAAGGCAATGTATACAGTTATTCAAGTATACAAGTACTTAGTTATCTTGTATACTTTGTGCAAAATATTTCAACTTATCTTTTAGCTCTATGAATCTGAACACATTTTGAAATTAGTCATTCTTGACGTGAAACTACCGAAGGGAATGTCAAAATTGTATATCATTTTATACCAAAACGGGTACCGGTTCTAAACAGAAACTTGTCCAGTATATCAAAATTATTTATAGCTGGTGCAGACAGCTTAACTGGGTCAGCGTTGAAAATATCCGGAAAATGTTTGATATGGTTATAGAGGTAGAAGATTTACTAGCCATCTACCTGTTTTAGGTTTCACTAAGATATTTTATATTGGCCAAATTGCAAACGAGCATGCAATTCATGTTTGACGACCCGCGTGGCGGAGCGGTCCCCATACCGGTCTGACACGCAGTGGGTCCCGGGTTCGATGCCCGGCCGGGCGGACATCTGAATGATGAGTTTACATTTCTGTTCTGGGTCTGGGTGTTTGTGTATTCGTCTTTCTGTGTCCATGATACCCATGACACACGAAAAATCCTAGTGTGGGGCTATGAGTGTAGAAAGCTTTTTACCTCCATATAAAAAAAAATCTTATCAAAGTTCACGATACAAATAAGTGTACTAGTGATAACTTTCTGGTTAAATTATACCTACTGGCTCTACCTTTAAAACTTTTTCGTAAAAATATCAAATACCAAACGAGACATACAAAATGTAATGTTGAGTTGGATCCAATTACCCGGCGGCTGTCACAGCGGTCGTGCGGGAAAATTTTGAAGTTTCCATTTCACTGTCGATTTCCCACTAGGCAGGTCACGAGAGGGATTCCGTGGAATAATCCTCTAGCCAATCTCATATTTATTGGAACTTGAGAGGTCAGAAAAGTTCCTAAAATGATCATCTACCGCAAAGTATCCAGCCATCCAGGGTTGACTGGTATAGAATGCCATCAGGCAATTAGTTTTCCCTATTGTTACTTTTTTATACAGGTGCAATAAGTAATTAAATAAATATAAATAAAAAGTATGAATATTGAACATGAATAATATATAACTATATGACACTCGTTTATTTCTAAGTT
>DWTU01000147.1:0-21825 GCA_018251515.1 Cecropterus confusis | reverse complement strand
AAACATTTCATGTAAAATGTTCCCAAGCGACCACATAAGGTTTGCCCTGAGAAAAAGATATCAGATCTCATGTAGAGCCAAGCTTCTGAATCTACACGGCCTAACTACCGGCCCTAACTTCACAAATTCTACATATCAGTAAAAATGTATGGCTTGGCCGTTTGTTACCATCGTGAAGGTTAAGCAAATATTTCATTTCTGAAGTAAACAATAACAAATAAAAAAAATTATAGTCAATTTATACATATTTCACAAGAACATAATAAAATAACAACATAACTTTATTGCATTACTGAATGTGACATCACAAAAGAATTTCTTTGTATCTACAAACATTGAGTTTACAAGACATGAACCATGGCAAAAGAAAACATATTTACAATATATTGTTCTATACAATATATTAACAGGCACAGCCTGCCTGCAAGGCCACGTTACAACTTTTTCACTCCTCCTCCTCCTCCCAAACTGAATGTGATATCACAACTAAGGGTTCGTATAAACTATATCTAGAAACTTTATATGTACTAGACATGGACGATGGCAAAAAAAAATATATTATTTTATATTATGTTAACACACATGTGCCATCTTAGAGGTCGTGTTACATATAAATACGTTATTACACATACTACAAGAAAATACTATTTTGCCTGACACACTATGACTGAAGATGCAAATAAACCTAAAACAAAATGCAATGCAAAACCGTTAACAGTGAATAAAGTGGACAGTTAAGTGTTGACGTAAATAGTTACCGATATTTTAATTTCGTATGCCCTGGAAGATCTCTGCTAGAATATTGGCGAGATATAGCACTTAAGTCCTTCTCTCCTCGTCCTTGGCCTCCCCTGGCGGGATCAAAAGTTGGTCTTGCAGCTGTAGTCATGGTTCAACTTTGTCGCTTCAGAAAATGAAATTGCAAATCACACAAAACAGGAATACATTGACTGTATATAATAATATTACAATTACGATGCAGACATAAATCGGATTTAATCAAAACACAATGAAAAGCAGTCAGCAAACAAATACACTAACAGATTCTTTACTATCTTTACTGCCTGAATATGTCACTTCAATGTTAATATTTTTTAATGCTTTTACGGTTTTGGCTTATCGCCTTTAAACCTAACTTATTAATTCGCGGCCATTTTTCCCCCTTCTGTCACTTTGCATCGTTACCTTAAAATAATTTTTATAATTGCTTTTTACGACCTTGGCTTCTTGCCTTTCAGTCTAATTTAATATTTTTTTGGTTAAGTTTTCGTCTGTGGTCGTTCACGTCAAACAAAGGCTTGAATGAACGAAATCCTTCCGAAGTTGTCGATTCTTCTCATAAAAGAACTATTCGCAAATGAATAAACTTTTTATTTTGCTTAGTAAAGTATTTTGCGTATCTTGCTTAGTGTTTATTTTGCGTAGTAAAAACGATAGTTTGTACAAATGGTATAGCATTTTCGTAGGACCCTGAATTAATAATCGATTATAATTAAATAATTCGTTGAGAATGACACAAACCTGAAGAATTTCAATAACCGAAAAATCCGATATCAATCAAGATAAATAAATGATGGTAGTAAAACGAATACTGATCCAGAATCAAGACGTATTGATGAAGACGACAGAGAGATAAATCATAATTTAACTGGCAACATTTAATGAATTATTTTATTTCATTCATTTTTCATTCGTTCTGCATAGACAATGCTCCTACCTCCCCCTCCCCCCGCTTCAAGCTTCATCCCTCACCCCAGCGTCGATCGAATTCCATGGAAATTGAAATTTCGTCAGAGAAAAAAATTGTGTGATATTAGTCTCGCTCGAAGGAAATTTTGAAATCTAAATATAATATCTCTCACTTTTAAAAATAAGGTAATGAAATATAACTATTAATTTGTTATAAATTAGTCATATTAGCCATTTACACAATTGATTGAAACTCGGACAGATTTGTGCGCCATTTTGAATGGCTTGCTACTTCCTATATTCCGCTCTAAAATCGTGGTTGTTTCAGAATATTCCAGTAATATCATCATAAAATTAGTATATGAATAACTGTTATATCAAACGTATAAATAATAGTAACAAATTACATACAAACCTTGTTTGAATACAGGATGGCTGAAGATTTCGATGTAGAAGCAATGCTAGAAGCTCCTTATAATAAATCTGTAAGTACCTACTCTATACTCCTATATGTTCCTTCAAAATAACCATTTCTATTTTGATCTTTAGTTATAAGATTGAAAAATGTTTTAGGGTTATGTATCATTATTAATTTTTACAAGTATATCGTATCTTGATGTCCAAAAACGTGCTTAACTTTTCATACACAAATGTGTCATAACTTGTAATATGTCAATTATTGTTTAAGTCTTTAATTTTATTGTATGTAACTTTTTGTACATAGTGTCGACTCATCTATAATATTTTAAACTAATATTACAATAAAGTTTTATTACAATTATATTGATAAAGTTTCCCTGTACATTTAGTACATTTTCCTTGTAACTCGAAAGTTTATGATTACTGTATTTATATGTAGTCGAATCATAAGTATATATACATGATAATCATATGTAAAACGTAACTCTTTACTAACAATACACTAAATAATATATTCTGAATATCAAGGCAGTTGAAAACCATTTATCCATTTTCATCTTTTGTAAATAAATTCACAAAGTGAAGGACCTACTATATATTGGTGGGAAATTCCCATAACTCTTGAAAATGTAGATGCCATGCAAACTAAGGAATACATTTCATATGAATTGCTATTCAGGGATGTACAGTAAAAATCCTGGAAATATATTATTAGTCAAAATGTTATGTTAACTTTGAACATAATGGACGTGTCATTTTTATTGTGTGCACAAACAGATTTCTGTGGGTGTTGATAGCAAACACTGAAAATGCTTAGAGAAGTGAAAATTTTTCACACCTCTTTGTATTCGATTTTTAAAACGTCCCACAGTCCGGAATCACACAAGTTTAATTTGAAAAACTACCTATAACTTTATGTACATTTAGCACTTAAATTTTGTAATCGTAAATAAAAAAGTAAGTGAAAGGCATCTTTTAGAAGAAAATACAATTTTTATTTTTCTAACATTAATTAAAGCTTGACTAATCAAACGTTTAATATTATGCCAATTGGTTTGAACTCTGACCTGCACTTGATGTGAAAGATTCATTATGCATTTGAAAGTGGCAGATCCCTATGTGGCTTAGCTTTGGGGGCATCACCACCACATATTGACTGGGTACATCAAAGTAAAAAGCTGCCGTATGTGGTAAAAAAAGACATACTTATTAGAGGCAATCAAACTTGGTCCACAGTGGTAGCAATTTATCTGTGCATGTATGTACCTCAGGCAGTAAGTCTAATTTTATCAAAAATTTGTACAAATTCCCATGGCAGCCATTTGCTTCTTCCAAATATGTAAAAAATATGTTTTTGCCTTGAACCTAGGGAAAAAAGTTTGGCAGATCTGATAGTTGTTAAGAACTTACCCAACTATATAAATCGTAAAAATGATGGCAATATCAATAAAATTCTTGTACGACAATTGGACGTGTGGTCTAGTCATGTAATAAAACCAATATGCTTTTTATGAAACAGTTGATCAGTAAAGGTTAATTAATTAATGCATGAAACATAAAAGGTCATTGTTCTCTTTAAACAAATAAAATACTTATAACATTTTTGGATAGAGGTTTTCTGCTGTATAGATATTAACCAATAAACCAATTATGGGAAGCAAATTAATGAATAACCTATGTATACACAACTGAATGTATATATTTGTGATTTTGTAGGAAAACTATTCACAGATGTACTCAATTTAAACTTTACTAATAAAAACTAGATTTTATCAATTGGACTTTATCAACATTACATCTTTGAATAGTTTTATGGTTGGTATTTTAGAACAAAATTTCATTTGAGAATCATTTCTTGTATTTATAGAACTTTGTGGTAATAGTCCAGCATACTTCACCGACCTGAACAATAAGAGGTATCCACCACTATACTTTTATTACTTAATTTTCTAAATTTTAATTCATTGTAAAATCTAAAAAAGTGATTTCATTCTAGAGTGAAAAATGAAATATTAACGTCAGTGTTTGTAAAACATGATGCGCTGATGGGTGGTAAATCTTTTGCAGAAGTATCCCTGTGTGATGTTAGCGCTGTGTACATCCTTAGTCAGTCGTTTAATGAATGGTAAGTGTAGACCAGGGAACCAAGATCAGCAACGGCAAGTCGGATGAACCTCAATCGACAGTGTCTTAAGTGTCAGCAGTAGTATAGGAAAAGTAACAAACCATCATTTGTGTATTCTCATCTATGATCATTTCTCACTGTCAAAATTGATGAGATGGCACAAATGCTTGCCATACAATTAATACAAGTAAACTAATGCATTTTTATTTATTCACTCGGCGTGTTGCTGTGGCGCTGCTTCTACCTTGTGCTTTGTGTGACAGGATAACACGTCCTCTTCAAAGCATCGATCCGACAAGTATCCTGATAAGCACAGGGACAAGGACAGAGAAAGCAGTCGAAGGTATGTTGTTGCAATAAATTAATCTATTTTTACTATTAGATTGAAGTAGCAAATGAGCATGCAGTCCATTTGACGATAAATGGTTACAGCCCCCCATGGACATCTGTAAGCAACTTCATATAGAGTAGTTCTATCTGAAGTTGATAACAGATGCATTGCTACTCTCGAGGACTGAGATGATTGCTTCGTACATAAGTGAACTGGCAGCCACACCCGTCCACAGAACTTCAAGAACGGATTCTCGCTAGAAATAGGTGTGGCCATCTTATGACCCTGGTATATAACTACTTTTTTTTCTACCACCATCATCTTAGTGCTTGAACTACTGGGCTAACTGGGTTAACATATTAATACCACAAATTATTAGTTTGATGACTCACGTGGTGGAGTGGTCACCATACCGGTCTGACACGCAGTGGGTCTCGAGTTTGATCCCCGGCCAGACAGACTTTTGAATGATGAGTTTAGATTTCTGTTCTGAATCTGGATGTTTGTGTATTTTTCTTTGTGTATCCACATGCACCCATGACACAGGAGAAGATCATAGTGTGGGGCTTTGAGTGTAGAAAGCGTTTGTTTATGCTTAAAAAAATATATATATAAATGAGTTTACTAGTGATTATTAATAAAATATCAAATTTCTAGAAGAAGCCGATCGAGAGACAGGAGAAGATCACGGGACAGGGACAATCGACGTTCTAAGGATAGGGATGATAAAAGAGATAGGGATCGTGAAAAAGATAGAGATCGCCGGGAAAGGGAAAAGGAACGAGGGCACAGAGATAAGGACCGTGACAGAGAACGCGAAAGGGATAGAGAAAAGAAGAGAGTGGGAAGCAAAGAAAGAGACAGAGAACGAAGTCGGGACCGGGAAAAGAGCCGTGATGGCCACTCCAACAAAAGAGAGAAAAGTGGGGAAAAAGACTCTAGAAAAGAATACAGATCCAAATCACGTGGGGTTGAACCAAAATTAGAAGAGTTGCCTCCAGAAGAACGGGATTTGCGAACAGTATTTTGCATGCAGTTATCACAAAGAATTAGGGCTAAAGATTTAGAAGAATTTTTTTCTTCTGTGGGTAAAGTTAGAGATGTAAGACTAATTACTTGTAATAAAACAAGACGTTTTAAAGGAATTGCCTATATTGAATTCAAAGATGCTGAATCAGTACCATTGGTTAGTATTCATTTTATAACAAGTATTCTTTTGTTGTATGTTGTAACTTTTTTAAAAATAATATTGATTTACAGGCCTTAGGATTGACTGGACAAAAGTTACTAGGTGTTCCTATTATTGTTCAGCATACACAAGCAGAAAAAAATAGAGTTGGAAACACATTACCAAACCTCGCACCGAAGACTAGCAATGGCCCAACGAGATTGTATGTTGGTTCATTGCATTTCAATATCACTGAAGACATGTTACGAGGGATATTTGAGCCTTTTGGTAAAATTGATCACATTCAGCTCATGACAGACCCAGAGTCAGGAAAAAGTAAAGGCTATGGTTTTCTCACGGTAAGTTAAAATTCCACTCAATTAACTCCATTTTCGATACAATTTTAAAACTAAAATTTTGGCCCTTCCCTAGTTCCACCATGCAGCGGATGCGAAAAAAGCTATGGAACAATTAAATGGATTTGAACTAGCTGGAAGACCTATGAAAGTGGGCAATGTAACAGAACGCACTGATGGAAGCGCCAGTACTCGTTTTGATGCTGATGAACTAGATAGAGCTGGAGTTGATCTGGGAGCGACAGGTCGACTACAACTTATGTTTAAACTTGCCGAAGGCACTGGTTTGCAAGTAAGTGACTCAATAATGTTGCAATTTCTTTATCATAACATAAGCTGCATAAATTGTAATTCACATAATAGTTTTGTATACATTTAAACATAAAGCATTTGTATTTTCTAGATTCCACCAGCCGCAGCTTCCGTGCTAATGGGATCTGGTTCCACATTAATTACACCGCAACCTCAAGTTGCACCACCAATAGCAACACAATGTTTTATGCTGAATAATATGTTCGATCCAGCCTCGTAAGTATTTATAATATATTATAAATAAATTACAATGACTTGACAAAAGATGTGTTTGTCAATATTTATTTATTTTTATTTTTCACAGAGAAACTAATCCGAGCTGGGACATTGAAATTAGAGATGATGTTATAAGTGAATGCAATAAACACGGCGGTGTTTTACATGTGTATGTAGACAAAGCATCACCACAGGGAAATGTGTACTGTAAATGCCCAACAATAGCTACTGCTGTGGCCTCCGTCAATTCTTTGCATGGGCGGTGGTTCGCTGGCAGAGTGATCACGGCGGCATACGTCCCACTTGTCAACTACCATTCCTTATTCCCCGATGCGATGACGGCGCTAACATTGTTGTTACCAACCCGACAAAGATGAAATATGATCAATAATACAAATGCATTTACTGACAATGATGAGCACTTATAGTGTCAAAAATTTGGGTGAATTATTAATCTAGAATGTCTAGTAATTTTCTTAATTTAAGCCAATAAAATTTATGATAATTATTTAATGTTTCACTTTACGCGGTAGTTAGGCTTAGAACTCACTGAACTGTTTTTAACTGTTCCCACCCGCCTACCCGATCCGGACAGTGGGGAGTACGCTACCTAGGCGGTGTCTCAGTAGCGGTATCGCAAGTCGCGTGGAATCATTCGTCATGCTGCACAGGCGGAAGTCAGAATGGTATTCTCTTATTCCATCGACTGTAACTTTGGCAGTTGCAAAACAAGCGCACACCAATAAACATGGCGATTTCACAAATAAACTTCTAAATTATATTACTGTGTATCTTGAACGGCAAGCAGAGGTTAAATAGTGGATTACTTTATTTTATTTTTGTTTTGCATTATTTGTTAAATAATGCATTAAGACGATATCTTAACAATTTAATCGCTTACGTCGCATTTATCTGACAAATATTTTCGGGTCCATTTCTCCTACGGCGTATATTTACGACCAAATACCACATCTCGTTTAATTATCTTTTTTATTTAAATACGCTGTATTGTATCATAATTATTTTTTAAATAAGTAAATAGTTACGTAATCATAAACAATGATTTACATACACAGTGTTTTAAATTAAAGACTTTAAATTAGAAATCCTAAAAATAATATCCAATTAGATGAATTATGAGCATAATTTTAAGAAAATTGCATTGATGTACAACGGGTCGCCAAAATTCGACATGAGGGATGGGGCATATACCGAGATTTATCGATACAAATATCAATATAATTCAAAATAGAATTTTCTGTTTTGAAAAGAATCAAGAATATTTCAACAGTATTGTGCTTATACTCGTAGTTTTATGTTCAGGTATAAATAAATATTGAAACTGAAATTTATTATAATTTGCACTGAGAGATATTTTTGAAAAATTATTCTTATTATTATAATAGAATGGCGAAGTTTGTTTAAATAGATTTAATTGTGCGCTTAGTAGTTGATAATAGCTGAAATACTAATTAAACATCGTTCAAATCTTTAAAAACTTCTTCTCATACTAGATAACCCCCTTAAAATGTTTTATTATTTCGTAGGGTAAGTAGTATTGCAAATGCGACGTAAGCGGTTAAAGGGTTAATCGATTGACGTCGCATGACTGAGTATTTTTTGTAATAAACAAGTATTACAAAAATTAAAAATATTCTTAATGAGTATGTTTGTTTATTAAAATTGCTGATTGGCACGAAAATATATCAAATCTCAGTGCCTGCCTGAGACAAGGCCTTGAAGAAGCTGGCTGAAGCGAAATTCATATATGACGTCCCTTGAAATGTAATTAATCGTTGACGCCTGCAAAAACAAGATCGCCAAATGCCAAACCCAAACATGTGCCACCGAGGGCGCAAGCTTAGTTTCAAAAATTTAAAGAAAACCAATTTAAAAGCCCTTAGAGACGTGCTTGAGGCTCTCTGAAACTAAAAGTCTGGAGCGGCCGCTCTGTTTGCCTATATTAGATCTGGACACAGCACAATCAGCTACTGAGCAAGACATCATTTTGAAAAAAATCTGAGGTATATTAATCAACTGAGATTTTTTTTTTTAATTAGGGGACTGCCGCGTTACCCGGATGACGCACACTGACTCTTGGTAAAAGATAGTATGTACATGGCTCTTCCAAGGATCTCTTTACTCTGGTCGTGTTTATTTGCCTTTTTGCCTTTCCATGCTGCAGCGGTCTTCAGCTAAGTGAAGCGGTGTCGCCCTCCGCAACTCAAAAATTGGCGTTTTACAGCGTGTCACGTATTTTGACGGTTACATTAAGTGATCTTAGTGGGAGCACGCATTACTAAGCTCAGCCAAAACGCTCTACGTTCACGCCTTTTGTGTTGACGCTAAATTCGTTTGTAATGTGGCAAAGACCACATAAAATTGCATTTCCTTTATATCTACATATATAATTAAAAATTAAATTCTCCAAAGGTGTGAAGTCTATTAATTCGCACTTGGTATTCGCACCTAGTAGGCTATGTCCTAACCCCTCACCTTGATAGGAGACCAGCACCCTCGAATTTATTATATCATAGGATAAATAATAACAAACGGAAACAAAATGGCATATTTATTGTAACTACTTTGATACAGACATTCGTTATGCATATGGTTAAAAAAACGAAGAAATATGTATAATACTTTTTTTATTTAATATGTATTTTTTATAACATTGTAGATGTTTTAGATTGCCTTTATCCAATCTATTTCTAAAGTCGCTGGGCCTTTTTGTTTAATTGGTTGATAAACTCCACCATACATCTGAATGCCTATACTAGAAATTTGAGATATATCAAGTGTTGTGTTATTATTATGTCGTTTTCCTCTGTAATATGCTTTAAATTCTGATAATGGCAAAGTGCGAGATGCAAATTCGTCTTTAGGCCCCTGAAAAGAAATTGGATTTTTTTCATCAGTACGGTGGGAACACCTCTCTATAAACATAATATTAATGTTTTATTACTATTTACGTAAATACCTGAAAATACTGTTCGAATGAATAGTTAGGTTCATCATTCAATCCTTTGTGCCTTAATACTATTTTATAACCATTGTATTGCCCTTGTGCTCTACAACGTATTTGTAAACTTGAATAACCCGTCAAGTCATAAGGCCTGATTGCCCGTATACCAGCAAATCCAGCACCATTAAGTTGAGGATTCAACAATACGAAAAATATGGCTCTTCTATATTCGGTGTTTTTATGCAATACAATCGCTGCCTTGGACATTCCAACACTACGCACTGTGTCGGACTGTTCTTGCCAATCATTAACATCATCGTTTTTTGTAAAGTCAAATAAGTATCGACCATCTGAAGTGGATATGTTACTGTGGAAAAATATTTTTATTAATATACCTTGAAAGTGGTAAAGTAATTATCAATTAGAGACGTTTTTTAAGCAGTTGCTGTTGTTTATAAGTTATTTGTAATATGCATATGTAATTTATTTAACCCGGAAATAAAGGGGGCAAGATGTTTGTGAATAACGTAAAGGTAGGTGTGTAAAGGTCTTGATTTATTATGATATATTATCTAGGTATTATCTATATATCTATATATGATATATTATCTCCAATATTATACTAATCAGTTACCTATATCAGGTAGGTAATATTGTCAGCTACTTGAGTTCATTTTGTAGGTAATGATAGGAATATATGGTATAGATAAAATAAATAGTAGGAGTTACATACAAATTTCGAATAGACTAATTAGTCCACTTACCCGAAATGTGTATAATTGTCTTAAATATAATTGACGTATTCAGTGTGAAACTGCGCGATTATAATTATTTTATACGTAAGAAGCGTGTTATTTAAATTAATATACTCACGAATTTTCACAAATAACACATACAGTGAATAACAGACCGATAAGTAATTTCAAGAACAAACTTTGACGTAACATGACTACAGATTTTTTACACAAAATTAGTTATTCCAGTGCGATACACTTAAGTATGTTGAGTTCAAACTGAGTAACAGAACAAAGTAAAAACCATTTAACAATACATGACATTATCTATAGGTAAACAAAGAAACTTGGTAGGGGGCTTACATTATGAAACATTTTCTTATCTTTTTTATAATGTTATTGACGTCGTCTGGTATCTTTGTTAGGCATAATCTAAAACAGCTATTATTAAACTTGTAGTAACCAGAATTATTGAGATAAAATAAAGTAGTTAAGTCTGTAAAGAACTGATTATTGCCGATCAATGTTATAACCTATAAATGAATAAAGACTTATTTATCACATTTTAATTTATAATATAATTTCTTATCTTTCGTAATGTTATTGACGTCATCTGGTATCTTTGTTAGGCAAAAAACAAACAGTTCTTAATAAACATGAAACCGGAATTAAGAAGACACAATTCTTAAAAAATTAATATGGTTGAAAGGATGGATGAGTGTTTTCTACTTAATCACGTCAGACCAATCTATTGCACAGATCTGGATGAAATTTGGCACATAGATAGTTTATAGTCTAGAATAGTACACCGGATACTTTTCATACCAGAAAAAAATACGGTTTCCGTGGGACATGCTTGTTTTTAATCGTGCAATGATTAACATGATTTTTTGGATAGTGATAATTTAGACACTTGCGAATGACATAGTGTGATCTTTATGCCGAAAAACTTACAGTTGCTTCGCAATAATTATTATAACACACTCATTTAATAGTCACCGGATATTCAAAACGAGTTTAATTTGTAGAATAGAGATTGTAGCACATCACTGTGCTTTTATAATTAAATACACAGAAGCTAGACGAGTTCGGAAATAATTTATTATTTGTCAGAGTTTTTTGAAATACCCGGAATACGAAAATGTTATCTTTCGCATAGGAGTAAAAAGACTGGCGTGTGAAAAAAGCTAGAAGTCGAGAGGTCACCCCTCGTGGCTTGTAAGAATTGAGCAAGCCGAATGAAGACTGATCGTAAACCAGTTGGAAGTCCGGAGCAGTCAGAATTGATGAGAGAGGAGCGATGAAATGCGGTGCGATAAATGAAATGTGATGAAGGTACCAGATCAAATAGTTTCTGGAAACTAAAGCAAGAAAATCAATGTATACAAAGGAGCCTACGGTCCAATACAGGCGTAAATGTTTTAATCTATCGACGACCCTAGGGTCGTGTGCATTCAGACTGCGCATTTCTGCATGGTATATCTACCTACAATTAATAAAGTTGTTATTTTAGCGCCCCTGGCCAGAGATGCGAGCTGTGAGTCATATAGGGTCTCATCCGTACCTACCTTATAAAGCAGACGAAGTTGTTGACCCAGCGAATTACTACCTAGTATTTTTCAGGATTTAACGCATAAAACATCTAAACTAAAATTTCATGTTTTTTTTTTTTGGCAGCGTTTATAACCATAGGCACTAGGCATCTAAGTAATAGTATTTAATATAGGTAATGAGAGGCCGATAAAGGTATACGTTTATCTACAGAAAATGTTATTAATCACGTTTGCTGCAAAGTAGAATATAATAATATATCTAATGAATTGAAACTTATCGCAATAAGAAAATATTCAAAATATTTAAGTTGATTAATTCATACACTGCAACTTACCATTTATCAATGTCTGAAATAACAGAATTCTGTAGCTCTTCTTCGGCGTTCTTGTGTACCAAATTATTTTCCATTTTCTTATAAAGGTTTAACTAGAATGATTACTTAATATGATTACTGATTAATATTGCAAAAGAAACAATTTTTATCAGACAATAATATGCCGCATTTAAATTATATCTTTTAAATACTGCTTGTTTGTAAATTCCTAATTAAATGTTAATAAGTAGGTAGGTCCGGAGGTAGTAATATAGACATATATACATTTTATGCTATCGTAGGTACTCCTAGTACTCGTAGATAAGGTTGCAAAATACCCCTCGAATAGAATAAATAAACAAGTTAGAAACAATTACATAAAAATAAAAATTATAAATTCCAACGTGACCATTATTTCGACTTCTAGAAGTTAGCATAATATATGAAATTTAACTTAACCCGTTAGGTAACCGCTTAAAATGAAATAAGTACATGACAGCCCTGGCTAGACATAAAATATTTTCATTAAGCTTTTGTAAAAAAAAAAACGTTTAAAATATTTGGGAGCGAAATCGTAGCAGCAAGTTCACAAAAAAGATTTAAAAAGATATACGTACCGAATAGGTCCAAGATAATAAATAACCTGCAAATATAAATCATAAGCTAAACAATTTTCAAAATAATTTCAATGAAATTACCATGCTAATGTAAAATGTGTAGTAAAATGCTATACGATAAGTACAACTTATCGTATAGCATTTTACTTACATACATAATATTAAATAAGCAACTACAAGAAATATAACTTAACGGTAGATATTTAATTCATTAGATTACAAAGTCATATTATTGCGGCATGCAACATTGAAATATAGGAATCATTAAAGGTACATAGGTAATTAGCAAATACCATTGAAGGTAGAATAATCTCAACGCCTATTATGTTGTTAATGCATAGACACTAGACAGGTAATCAGTTTGTCAAGGACTACATTAGATACGATAGTATTGATTATAGAGCATTATAGCGTAATCTTATACGTACTTATTATGTTTTGCTCTGTGAATGTAGTACACGTGTAGTCAACAAAATTTATTAAAATAGCTAAATACAGTTATACACAGTCAATAAAAAGACATTCTTCCAGTTTTAAAATACGAGACTGAGTCAAGAGAAAGTTTTTTTTTGTAAAACAGGAATGTATGCATAGAGCAAATTATTTCATGTAATACAGAACGAATACGAAGCATGATCGTATGATTATGGCCGCCGCACCGTTTACAGATAACCCATTGTCAGAATATTTTTACTGTAGTCTATGGATTAAGTATAGATAATATTCATCAAGTTTTTATAGCCAAAATCTTTGTAAAGCTACAGCTATATAACTATGGCTAATATCTGTTACTGAACATGATCAAAGGTTAGATGATTTATTATAATAAATATATTATAGCCAATAATGATGTAAGTATACGGATGTGGTATTTTGCTACAAACATGTATTTCAGCAAAAGCAGTGGAAGGAAGTCTTACTAACATTATAGGTGAAATGATATGCAAATTATTTTACCAACATATTTTAATATTTGTTTGCAAATTATAGACTGGCAACCTTTGGAAACAAATCGTTTTTACCTTTACATACATTTTTCTTCGTATTAAGTAGGAAAATAATATAGGATATGCGCTAACCGACTAAAACATCGACTTTCACATTTTCAAAATTTGCCTTTCCTAATGATTTTTCGGATACCTTTTGTTTCGGTAGAATATTAAATATGATTTATTGCCAATATCCTTAACTATCATGCATACTTTGCATACTTATTTGTTAGTTTATTAATAAGATATGATTTAGAAGGTGGTCGTCTTTGATGTTCTACTCCGGGACACCACAGCAAATAAAAAAGCAAAACAGCAAAGAAAATTCTTTGCAACAATTCCAATGTACGATTTATTACTAAAAATATAGACACTACATGTACGTTTTAGGTGAGCTCTACTGATTCGCAGACCTTTTTATTATCGCCATCTAACCTGTGTGTCTTAAATGGACATACTACTACGTAATAAATATTTTTTGGACAAGAAAAGCGATAGCGAAAGTAGCTTGTTAAATTTCATGTCTCAATAAGCGATATGTAATATTTTTTGAGAAATAAATAATCATAAACCAAAATAAGAAGAAATCTTAATGAATCCCTATGACAAATGCACAGGATAGGTACATACCTAATCAACAAGCAAACAGTGCTTATGTTCATCATTGCGTTCAGTACAAAGCACCGAACCAGTCATTACAGAATTGTAAGAATGTAAAATACCAGAGAAAAAATGGCAGCATGTTCATCTGCGCCGTTAAACGAACAAAGAGCATTTAGACCTTACTAGTACCTATATTTCCGACTTGAAAATAAATGACATTTCAAGGGCATATGATAAAACACGTATCAATGAAAAAAAAAGTTCGAGACGAATCACAAGGCTAATGACGAACTATCGTTTACATATACATGCAAATGTGTCGCAATTAGCTTGAATGTGTGAATGCGGTATAAGAGCATTAAACCTACAAAGAAAAATATAACCTACAAGTGTAATGTATGGTTATGAATACACCTACTCACATACCACGCTGGTTTGTTAGATTTAGCATAATAATGGACTAGTTGACTCATTAAAACAACACACATACACTACAATGTTTATTACACAAAATACCTACTTCTCCTAATTATATTTAATTTTTCAATATTAATTGGTAACGGTGCTGAATGATTGTAGAAATTCACTATATTTTTATCACTGCAATTACTATTACTGAGATGAAATCACTCTCCGCCATGCTTGTGACGTCATGGGATTTGTAGACCACGATGGCCAAGGTTTTCATAGGATAAAGAAAAGCACAACTTAAAGTTTGTCTTCTGAGTTCCAATAAAAGGCATTATCATCGTCAACCCATTATTGTCCCACTGCTGGGCACGGGTCTTCTCAGAATGAGAGTTTTAGGTCAGTCCACCGCGCTGGCCAAGTGCGAAATGGTAGTTCACACACCTTTGAGAACTGATTTTCAGGTGTGCGGATTTTCTCGCGATGTTTTCCTTCACTATGAAGCAGTGATAATTAATTTCTTATAGCAGTGATAGACCAATGGTTAAAACTCGGCCTCTCAATCGTGGATACGAGATTCAAATCCCAAGCAAGCACCACAGATTTTCTAATGTGCGTATTAGAAAAGACAATATACTCTTTATGCAATAACCGAAAAATTATACGCAATATACACTATAAAGAGATATTTCCTGTGAAAAAACCGGCATCCGCGAAATCGTCAATTGAAACAAACAAATTGATGACTTTTATTATAGGACCAAATGAATAAAATGTAATGGAATAGTATGGTAACGCGCATTAAAACACAAGCCAAAGCACAGGAAAGTGAATATGTAGAGATTAACTTTCATAGTTATTTTAATCATTCATAATTCCACTAACGTGGCATTTTCGACGACGTAAGTATTTTTTTTATGGATTATATAAAGATTACATTTGAAAGTTACATAGACTTGAAGGAATTTAATGTAATCGATTAAATGGATTAAACCATTTAATAGGTTGCATTAATTAAAAACAAGAAATGAATATAATCCAATAAGAGGATAATAACATAAGTAAAAATGTCAATTTAAAAATAGTCTTTATTTTTAACGTAATTGGATGAAATTCACAAAATTCAATAAAAACAACTATATGGTACATCTATATTAAACTTACTCAAGTGTTAATAAACCATTAAGATCTTCAATACAATAAATCTAAATTAAAATAATGTGTATACTTATCATTTACCTTCTACCACCATCACCACGACCACTTACATTACCCTTTAATATACCAATACGTCTTAAATATTTTACTATAAATGGTGTCGCTGATAATGTTATAACTATCCTCAATGGAGCGAAGACTTTATGTACTGCATATGCCATGACAAATGTCCCAGCGTTGGATGTAGCTATATTTGACACTGTTCCTTCACCAATATTGAAAAATTTTAAGATCGCCACCACATCTACTCCGCTGAAAAACATAAAAAAATCACTATCAATTATTACAATATTGACATAGCTGATTTATTTGGCATATTATCAAAGTGGGCATAGCCAAGAAATAATAAAAAAAAACAACATTTAAACATTGATTTTTTATGATTGAAATGAACGTTACTTTAAATTTTGAATACATGAAATTCTTATAACAACAAATTATAAGTTTTTTTAATACATAACATAAAGCTGAAAGCATGCACAATGAATAAGTAATAGCACCAGTTAGTTTACGTAATGATGTGAGTTTGTAATAATTTTATTACTGTGTTAAAGGACATTTACAAAATTATGAACATACCTAGATACAAGAGCATACATTCCTCCAAGTGAAAGCAGTGAAATAGTAACATGAAATACTATTACTGTCGAACCATACTCTTTGACTGCATTTTTGAGTTTATCTTTGGCACTCAAAGGCGGGTTAGCGTCTGTGCTCATGTTTCTTGTTCCGATAGTAACAGCTATGCTTTGAAAAAGTTAAACCAACAACATTAGAACCTTTTAAAATTGGATTTTGTCAACGAATACTATATCAGCATTCATATAAAGCTAAGATTGATATAAAAAACTGTTTGAAAATATAACGATCTTAAGTTCAGATGTTACCTATAAAACCACTAAGTACATGACATTCGAGTTTAATCTCATTAAAAACAAATAAACATATTATAATTTATAATAGAGACGAATATATTAAACGGTATTTTTTGTTTTTAGTATACACTACAAACAAAAAAATGCTTAAAAGGGGAACAACATTAAATGGGACATAACATGGGACTAATAACCTATCTCATTGCTGAAAGCAATCTCTTCCAGGCAATCTTCTAGTAGACAAAGTAGTACACAGTGATTTGATTGAGGAATCGACAGTACTTAATAAAATGTAAAAAACAATATAAAAAACACAATTGGGAGCCAAATTTGCTTGGTACGTAATTTTTAAACATGACCATATTGCAAAGGACAAATATATACCACAATACTATCAAGATAGCATATATCGGTATAATCAAGGATAGAAAGTAACAGTGGCGTACCGTGGGTATGAATTTGCCGTGGTGCAGGTGAATTTACCTCCAAGGGATATTCAGAAAAAAATGTCTTACTATATGAAATTGTAAGATTTTTTCGTAAATAAAGGATAGGCGGACCGACCCCCCTCTTCGCCCGTGGTACACTACGCCACTACTAAGCAAATGTGTGAGCAAACGCAATTTTGTTTGGAATAGATAAAATTAACTGCAGTTTTAGAAGCCTCAAGAGCACCAAACATTACGCGACTACCATCGCTGATATGTGCATTCCATGAAAGACTATTATTGTGTTAACACGAAAATTTTTGATTAACTTCGATAATACAACAGAGCATTGACATCTATTGCCTTATCTTTGTAGAACAAAGAGATTCACTGCAATTAACCTTGTTGTGTTTAACCATGATTATATACAGAATCAACAAATGAAATCTAATTATGTACCTTGTGTAATATAAAAATATAAACTAGATTTTGTTTAATAATCTTGTCTCATGTATTTGTTCGCAGTGTATTAACTCTTGAGTTTTTACGATTTCTTTATTTTAAAAAGGTAATCACATAATAGTGAACTCATTCTATCCCGCTTGTGCAGTATTTGCAAATTTCTAACCATATCTTCTTACGACGAAAATAATTCGTAAGAAAACAATTTATATAAAACTTTTTAGTAACATTATTTTGTTATTCGTAGTCTCAGAAAACTGTTTAAAGAAATAGCTCCCTTAGGTTGAGCTATATTAATTTAAAGAACCTAAACATGCATTGTCATCCAAACGAAACATATGCAAAATCAAAGGTCAAGTAGTCCCCAGAATATGCTTCAATTTTTTTTGCATGATTTATTGACATGCAAATGTAAAGGTTAATAAAAGCTTGTAATTGAAGATGTAAAAAGGTCTTCTGATAAGGACAAAGCTCTCTTAATTGTGGGGTAAGGATAAGGTGTTCTTATTTCAGATAATGATTCAGTGTTACACATCCATTTAGGTAATTACCATATATATATATACACAGTAATCAATAAGAATTGTAAGCTCATAATATCATTGACACAATTTTAAAATTTCTTGTTCCACACTAGCTTGTTGTGGATGAATGGACCATCATCTTTCATATATTTTACTTTCATTATAGTTGTCTCATTATAGAATAATATGTACTTTACTCAAGTGGGACCTTAGACTAAAGACAGTTAATGTATGTGACAAAATATATATTTGTTAAGTAGTTATATGATGCATAAACATGCATGTGTTGATATATCTACTTGATGTTGTTAGCAGCATTAGTGGCTTCTGATAATAAAGATTGCATCTTACATACCATTATTGAAATTTCTCGCACGATACTCATTCCTTAATGTTAAATAATGTGCATTGTGCAAATGATCAGAGAGATACTTGTATCCCTGCCCCCATTGCGATCCAGGCATGTTAAGATGCGTATGGTTCCCAGTGAAAGGGCTCGGCACATTGCTCTGCATGGATGAAGACAGGCTAACTGCTCCACGGCAGTCATACTTATTAACATGAGGATCTGCTTGCACTGTTATATCAATTTTAGGAAAATTTTGCTTCTCAGCAAAACTACTGATCACTGGCCCAGAAATATCTCTTTCCCTCAATGGGGAGAATCTCCCCATTTCGGAGGAATTAATGTCGACGACATTAGTAGGCAACTTTAGAGCAGCAACTTGTGGATATTTATATGCTGTCGTATTGTGAATGACTTTCTTAAATCCATGATTATCACCTAATAAAAACAAATACATAATATAATAACTTTACTTCGCATTTAAATAATTTCCTTGTAAGAAAAAATGGTTTTTATTTATGCATTATACCATTTAACATAAATAGACGTGGAAACAGGAATTCTAACGGAGAACAAGTACTACAAGTTTCTAACGGGATATACTTAAATTAATAACAAAGGAAATTTCCATAAAACAACTATGACGTATCTTACCTGAATACACGTTTGTCAAATATTTTTTTATATAAATATTGTAGTTAGAATTTGCATGTACGTTTACTTTAAACATGGTAAAATTATTTACTCCAAAATAATCACAAGAACAAAATACACTTGACAAAATACATGCCAAAAGTGCCAAACTGTGTTCCCAACCTATCGCCAGGCAATTATCGTACGACAGCCGTAAAATTATCGTATCGTACAACGTCGGTACATCCAATTTGACTAGCAAAAAAACCTCATCTCAGAATATTTCCCAACATAAACAAACGTACTCCCAATATATTTGATGATCAAAAAAAAACATTTAATCACAATATTTCACCAAAAAACGTCTTCCCAAAATATTTGACGATATATCGTACATTTACGATAATTGTCGTACGGTTGAGAACTCTGATACGAAATTGGCCAAACTAGCGATGCTCGTTCTGTATCGATTCTTAGGTTGATTGATACGAAGGAATACAACTTGTCGTATCGATGCAATCACATACGATATACACGTGGTTTGTTACATTGTATGGTGAATCGTATCGAAAAAAATATATACTGAAATATTTTGTTATCATTCTATCTATTAAGATTAAACATAAACAAACAAGGTAAGATATTTAACACATAGAAATAATCTCTGTCTACATCGCTGGCCGATTGATTCATATACTATATAAAATCTTCTCGTAATTGAAATAGGAATCGTTTCAATTCAGGAGAAATTCAATTCACGACCCCTCTAAACATAATTTCATACATAAAATTATAAGGCTTGGCAAATTAAATAAAAGTAAAATCTGATATTTGTTCATCATATTAGTGTTTTCTTTATTAAAATTGTGTTATAAATTAAGATTCTTATTTAAAATATTCAATACCAGATTGTACAAAAAATATTTGCGCGATATAGTAGAATATGATTTATACGATCCAGAATATCGATATCGCGTCTTAATTGAGAATCCCTATACCAAAGTATTTGTTTCTACTAGGGATACATCAGAGAGAAACAAATTAAAAAATCGATATTTTACTAACTTTACTCAAAGCTATATAGCATAGTATCTTACTAATATTAAATACTTATAGTTATAGCGGTAGTGGCGATGGTGCTGTTGCTTTGCACACTTAAGTTTAATAGGAGCTACAACGTGAAAAATAGGTATATAAAATAAATTTAGATAGCCTTCAAACTCGTATGAAGCCGATTTTTAATGCCGTCATTTAGTGTTAGACGCAGTTGTCAATCGATCGGGAAATCGATTTCAATCTGATAATCGAGTATATGAAACATGTTTAGTACTAAGAATATAAAACAATTATTAATTTATATGTATCCAATTATACATAATATATACCCTTTATCCAAGAAACAAATAAAAAATAACAGAAACATCCCAGAATACTACATTTTATCTCTTTCATTATATAATTTATATCTTAATATATGTCCTTCTCCTTCCGTTTTCAGTTAATTGTTTTAAGGAGTCGGGTTTCATTGTCTTAATTTATTAAATTCAACTTATTATTATATTACTTATTAAATTCACACTGTTCAAGTTATCGCTACGAGTCCATACTTGTTATTCCTCCAAAACCTCTATAATGCTACGTAACTGACAGAACAGTATTAGCATTGTTGATATCCATTTTGAATAAAGTGCGAAAATGTTCGCAGACCGTATCATGTCGTTCGTTAGTGACATCACGCTTCAACTTGTATTAAAATTCAAGAGACGTATCTCTTATTCGATCCGTAATGTGGTATGACGTCATTTGCTTCGATATCGGTTCAATTATCATGGTCGGTCCAAGTATTTTTTTAATTATCTATTTAATTTGCATATATTTATTTTAAAATATAATTAGTCTAAAGTTTATTCTTGTCCTATTATCCTTTTTTCACCTAACAGTTCTGTTCTAGGGATGCTTCATTAGATTATGAATACACAAACAATTTTCCGTAGGTATCTGTATTTGATATTTACACAAAGCATTGAATAGAATACACCATCAATATAGAATTTTCTATTTTGAATAGAATCTAGAGTTTTCCATTAGTGTTGTGCTTATACACGTAGTTTTTGTTAAGGTTTGGATAAATATTGGAATTTACACTTATTATAACATACACTTAAGAGTTATAAGATATTTTTATGCACGACTACAGGTAACAACCTGGTGTCGTTGTTGGGATAAAGATGAATACACATAATAACTTGTGACTTAATTAGCTTTTTGAGCTAATTAATGACTTAATTAACTATTTACGTATATTTTTTCATTCATGCTTATTGATTTTAAATGCTTTGTGTTAATATCTGATAAAGATACTGACAATTGTTAGATTCATAATGTAATGAAGCATCCCTAGAACAGAACTGTTGGGCAAAAAAAGGATACGTACGGTACGTGCGCCATTGTAGACCTCCCTAAAGACCTTCAGCTGCCCACCATCGCTCAATACATGAAGCAGCTTTCTAAAAGCTACTATGATAAAGCTGTAGACCAT
>DWTU01000146.1:0-21852 GCA_018251515.1 Cecropterus confusis | reverse complement strand
CAACTCCTAATAGTGGTCCATGGGTGGACAGAAATTTTGTCAAATGGCCCCTCGTCATTAAAAGGTTAAGAACCACTGATCTATATGATATATGATGATAGATACCACCTTTATCGGAGGCGACCATCTTAGTCTTCAGTAGTAACGCACCTGTGATTGATTTCATATCAAAGCTAGTTCTCACAGATGTCAGTTATCACTTACCATCAGGTGGACTGCATGCTCCTTTGCTACTTAAATATTATAAAAGAGGGATTTGTAGCCCCCTCTTAAACCAGCCTCACTCTTGTATGGTACGAGATAAGCCATAAATATATTTATTTTGACACATTTTTTACGCAATACAAGATATTTATGGCGGATAAAATAAACATGTTTTTAGTACAAAAACATGCAAAAATTGTACAAACCAGACAAGAACGAAACCACGCGTACAAGTCCATCAATAAAAATATTCAAATTGTTTTCATATTCCAACTTATTTACTCGAAGTTCAACTTCGCAAAACAATAGCAGAACAACTGCCTCCTCACTTATAAATTCGGGAACTTTGAACAACGGAACTTAATACAACTTCGGTCGTTACATTTCGCGACGGAAAATTCAATTTTTCCGTTATTTTCACTACTTTGTGCTTGGAACTTAGAATTTCAAAATTCTAACGTATGAACTGGATTTAGAAGGCGTTAGTTTCGTTCTAAGTTTAGAGCTATACTTTTGAAAGTTTTGGTTTATTTAAAAGCCACTTTTGAATACAGGCCTCTTGCCTTCATGAAACAAATTTATCTATTTTCAACCCCCGACGCAGCGGGGTACCGCTAAGTTTAGAGACTAGATTACCTACCAAAAATAAAATAGGGAAACTGCATAATCATCACGTTCACAGGCTCAACAATTTAAATCTAGTACATAAATAAATAGTCAATCGAATAAGGGGTCGAATTTAGTTAACCGGTACCCCTCCGCATAGACGTTTTTGTACAATTTTAACGAGCAAATATTATATTTTTATTACTAAAATATAATTGTAACTCATTCGAATTTGATGGCTAATCTATAGATATTTTTCACTTTTTAAACGGGGGCCCACCTTATAGCGGGTTTTTTAATTTTTTAATTTATTTTATTATTTTCTTATTTGGTAGGGCGTATGGAGTAGAGCAAAATGTTGTAATATGTGCCTATTTAAGTTCTGTATTACTCATTTTAGTACTAGTAATCAACTGTAACACAAATCGAATGGTTGTTTTAATTACTCCGCATTGGACGCTATCTATATATACTCTTGGTGGCCGCAGTGATAGCCGAATGGTTGAAACTCGGCCTCTCAATCGAGGTTGTAGACCTCAGACAGGTTGGAATCCCGGGCATGCACCACTGATTTTTCTAAAATTATGTGCGTATTATGAGTTAATTATCGCTGCTTTACGGAGAAGGAAAACATCGTGAGGAAACCTACACACCTAAAAGTACTTTAAAAAGTTCTCAAAGGTGTGTGAAGTCTACCAATCCGCACTCGGCCAGCGCGGTGGACTATGGCCTGAAGCTCTCTCAATCTGAGAGAAGATCCGTGCCCAGCAGTGAGACAATAATGGGTTGACGGTAGGCCTTTATAAAGGTCTTTTATTGTACAGCAGCCCCGGTGGTTAGTGCTGCCTACTAACTCTTAATTAGGTTCTTTATCTTAGCTCCGAGATACGTAGCTGTTTTAAGGACTAAATTGGGATTTCGTTATTTTAACACATAATTATAACTAACTAGTAACATTGTTGGCTTTAAGAAAGAACTAGACTACCTTAAACTTTTTTTTGGTCATTATGATATATTTAATGTAATGCTTTATATATGAGTTTTTGCCGAAATAGTGAAGTAAAAATATTAAAATGTAAATATTTTTAGAATAATCTATTTACTAGCTTTAATTTGCCCATATTGTCGTGATAATAAAAAAAACAATACCTCCCTCCGCTTTGTACCCTATTTGCTGGCGCTATTTTTAAAAATTATTTAGCCTATGACACTTTCCAAACTGAAAGAATTCTTATGATGTGTCATACGTCATAATCCGTCAAGCCGCTTGGGCTGTAGCGCGTATCAAAGAAATGGCCATACATACTCATACCCGACTGCGGCAGAAAGTGGGCATGTTTTTCAAGCGCATGTTTGTACATACAAACATACGCTTGAAAGTAATGGCCATACATACACATGTATGTATGTCGGGTATGAGTAAAAACAAAGTCGCTGTCCGCTGTCTGTCTCTTTCCTCACCTAGAAGAACCACGCAACATACGGTTTTCACTAATGGAATGAGCGATAAACGAAGAATGTCTTATAACTAGCTGTTGCCAGCGACTTTACACACGCAGGCCGTAATATAAACATTTAAACCGTATTTAACACTTTGATGGAATATTTAAAAGTGGTAGCTTTGATATCAAGAAATAAGTCCTAACAAATATGTGAAAAAAATATTAGGATTTTTTATTGAGACAATTGGGATAATGGTCATAATACCCGATTAACACGGAAAAGATTGCGAATTGAACCTCAGCTAAACATACTTAAGGGTAAATTTTTATAACATTTTTGTCTTTAATGTGTTAGGTAGACTAGTGTGGGTTTTGAACAAAAAAAGTGTCATTGCAGTACTTAAAACACATCTATTGTTATAATTACACATTCAACTAAAACTGAAACTAATTTAAAAATTAGAGAGCTTTCCTCGAGCGTGCAGACAAACTAATTAAAATACACTGTTCTATCATATTGTGCATTACGCTCGGGAATGGGCAATATTATACCAACAAAGCTCTATGAAGGGAGATTGAAGTTAAAATTAGATTTTATTTTACTTGTAATTGTGTTACATTTAGTTTTGTGTAATGTAATTGATGTATGTAAATTAGATTACATAAATCATGTGTGTGTGTGTGTGTTTCAAATACTATACTCAAATACGGTGTTACTGTAAACTTTATAAGGTTAAATTAATTTTAATTGATTAATGAAAAATATATAACTGATTATAAAAAGGATTAAAAGACTCGAATTCGGGTTTTAATGATAGCATTAGAAGGAATTAAAAAAAAGAATGCTGTAGGCGCGAAATGGTGAAGGCGTTGTGTGAACATGTAATAAATCATTCTGAGTGAATTTTATATGTTTTTTTTAAATAAAAAGGTGCATATTTATAGTTTACAAATCGTATCATTTATTATGATTATAAATCTTATTCGTTTATATTTTCATTCATTCATCTTTAAAAAAAATACATCAAATTAGCACAGTAAGAGTCAGATATAGAGTTTCTTATGCCGCTAACTGTCTATCAACTTGCTTCAAAAGTTATTAATTTCTAAACGACACTTATTATGGAAAATTACTTTATATGTAGATAGTTTTCAAGAGTAATTGATAAAAAATACATACAAAATACTTAAATAATCTTTTGTTCTGATAGTGTGCAACAAATTACAGACAGACAGGTAAATTTATATGTATAGATAAAGTCACGCCGTTCTTTTGATATCAAAATTACAGATTATAATATTGTGTTATATTTGCATATCGTTCCTGTATAATTCGGCTCTTTTGTTAATTGCTTTCACGATGGTAATTTTCATTGGACATCGATCATTGTGGTCTCACGTCCAACTCCCCATCCATCAAATTTACACTGGATTTCATTCAGCTTATTATCATTCTACAAACTTATATATGTAATATGTAAATAGTATGGTTTTTTAATGACAATACTTACTAGTACATGGTATGGTTATTAAAATATTAAAATACGATTTGGAATGTCTGCGATTTAAAACATCGCTTTAATAAGGTCGTAGAATTGTTGTTCTATCACAAAGACACCTTGTTACTATATTGTCCGGAAGTGCTTATATATTGTTTCTGTATAGTTTATAGCTTCATGTATATGCACCACCTACACTTCTTTTTAAGCCTTAAAATATCAAAAGAAGACTTAATGCACACTACATAGGAGTGTCCGTGTCGTGAAGGTCTACTCTATATGCGCGAAATTCGTATTTTCATCCAAAGTTTTGGGTATCTTCTGTATGTTTCAGTCGGTCTTCATTAGGATTTTGATATATTTTATCGGCTGCGTCTCGCGTGTTTGCAGTGCTGCTGTATTTGTATAGATTTACGAAGCAGCCTAATAACGCAGCAGAATTTGAAATGGCAAAACTTTAACGTCCCTTAAAAGTCTAATTTGACAGTTTTTACATACAATACTTACTTAGGTCTTTACTGAGAATGAAATTTTGCTCAAAACTGTACAAAAAATAGTCCAGTCGTCCAGACTAGACGCCTGAAATTAATATTACTTTAAAAATATAGAATATAAAGTACTATGAAAAAAGTATCAGCTAGCGATGTTATTATAGGTAGGTATGTGCAACGGCTCTGTTGTGGTCGATACTAGTGCTTTAAATTTAAATAATTACGATAGGATGGTCACGGCACGAATGAAATGTCACGTGGTTCATCGTAACGAAAATTTGAATGGAAGCTATTGTTCATAACGTACTGATGGACCAATCAAAATGATTATGTCACGTGCCGACCGCGTTACAAAATGATCGCGTGACACTTTTCAAAAACGTTGGCGTTGCTTAGTAGCGTTTGCTCCACATAATAATTATCCTACGTTAATTTTGGCAAACGTCATTTAGAGGACTGTCAACTAAATTTCTCGTTGTAATTACAATAACAGTTGACATTGTACAGCTGGTAGCGTTATGAAATTAAATTGAACGACCAGTAACGTTAGGGCGGAGGACATTAGCTAGGCGTTTAACCCACCACTTACGAATAACGACTCGGGGAGCTAATACACGAGCGACAGTTCATATTGACGACCGTCGCTGACGATCGCTGATAGTCGCTGGTGATCGCTGTCGACAGACGGCGACTGTTAGCGACTCGAACTGTCGTTTGTGTATTTTTTATAGCAAACGTCCATGTTGTCCGTCTGATGGTAAATCGTCACCTATGGACATTGGCTATCAACCCCAGATTAGATTAGAGCTCTACTTGAGTTCGGCCAGAGATGCGTTACTAGCTCTAAAGGCTAAGTTGAATCGCCTTGAAAAAGTAGGTCTTCGTTACCACACCCTTCTAATCAGGACACAGAAGTGCTTTACAATACATAAATAAGTTTTATAGTATGTAAGTAGCAAATGGGCATGCAGCCTACCTGATGGTAAGTGGCTACTGTCGTCCTTGGTCATCTGTAATCAACCCTAGGTAAGATCAAAGTCTTGTCCCTATAGTACCGGGACCAGAATAGGGGTACGGTATCTTCTGCCTGTCGTAAAAGGCGACTAAAAGAGGGCTTCCGGGGTTGCGGGAGGCAAGAGAGGGAGCTCAACCTGTCCAGCCAAGCAACCTGGTGAGCACTAATGCTCACCAGGAAAGGGCCAGAAACGAACCGCATTGCGCTTGGAAGACTCCGGTTAAGTTTCGTTGAAGATCCCGGAGTCCTCCACACAGCACAGGGGGGGGGGGGAGTTAGAGCGGTAATAATCCCACATAACCCGGCGTCGCTCCCACGGCACTGCTGTTATTAGACAGAAATAGGTGTGGCGGTGGTGGTTCCGGAGTCAAATCACAAAGAGTTCTGTCACCTTTATAAGTGTGGTGGTGGTGGACTGGAATGGAACTATAGCGGGGGTTACCTTTAAATTATTAGCTGGCCATCGCTCATGTGTTACCATACTCTGACAAAAATATCACACCAGTCAGTCAGTATATGTCATTATGCTAAATACGGTTATATATTAAAGCGTAGGAGAAACGAATGAGATCATTTCGAAATTTCGCATAGGATTTTCTCACTAACAATGTTCGAGAAACTGTCTAGCTACCACGCTGTAGTATCTATGTTTTTAGTTCTAATGTACCTAATAAAATGCATTCTTAGTAACTTTTTGTAATTGCTGTATAAAAAGTTATTTCAGTTACTAATCTGTATTGTCTATGTTTTTTCATTGTCGCCAACTTCATAACCGTGCGAAAAAAGAAAGTGTTATACGAACGCGCGGCCATTTTAAAAAATAATATAGACTTTTTAACCCGACTGCGTCAGAAGGAGGGTAACGTTTTTCGACCGTATGTATGTCGATTTATTTCGTTCGCGCTACAGCCCAAACAGCTTCACGGATTGTGATTGTAAAGCATATCATTAGAATCGTTTTAGTTTTTAGAATGACATAGGATATAATTATTAAAAATGGCTCCTTCGAAAAGGAAGAGAGAGGGTGGGACGGGGGACTTTTTATTATCACAGTATGGGTGTCAAATTAAGGTTAATGTTAAAGTAAATAGACCATTCTAAAAAAATATTGTAATACTTTTACTAGACTATTTTGACGAGAAGTCATATATATTAATTAAAAACAGCATTATGAACAAAAAATCGTTTCAAGATGTCGGGTTCTTTGTTTTAATATTTTTAACGTTACTAACTAGTTTCAGGGTTCCACCAACGACAAGTAAAAACGGATAAATTGAATGGTTTTTAGAATGGAAATACTTCCTCTCCCGTGGAGACCATTTTACTCTACTGTATTAAACTCACTAGACTAGCTAAGGTATCTTTCTTAGCGCCGAAAATGGCCTCGGGGGGCGGTTAGTGCGGTAAAAATCCCACATAACCTGGCGTCGCTCCCACGGCGTCAGGTACCTTTTGAAGGTTTCCCCCTCGAGAAAATAAAAAAAAACACTTTTCTGCAAAATTATCCATTTAATTTTTAGAATGTATTTTGATTTCCCCGATATTTTGACGCTATTGCACATAACGTGATCGTAGTGAAACTGCGGTCGTGGGCAGAAATTGTTAATTTGACGAGCACTAGTTGTAAATTGATATATCTAAGTTGTACTATTTTTGGTATACCGTTTTGCCTATGGACTAGCAAGTCCATGTCTAGTTTGCTTTTCTGTTTACCCGACTGCGTCAGAAGAAGAGTGATGTATTTCGAGCGTATGTATGTAGGAAAATCCTTCCCTTTGTCACGTTCTACAGCCCAAACGGCCTGACGTATTGAATATAACATTTATTGGAGTCGCCGTAGTTTGCATAGTGATATTACTATAATTTTTAAATTTGAAGCAGTCTGCTTTTTTTTGCATAAAGTAGTCCCTAACTCACAAAACTTTGCCCGGTGAATACAGTTATATATTTCACAGTATACACGTATGGTCTAATAGATGAATTGATAGATTTAGTATCGAACTGTAGTGGTCACCTTATACCATGTGGAATGTATGTTAGTAAAGGATTTATTTTGGATCCAACTAACCCTGTCTGTTTGAGAGTCTTGTGAACTCTTGTGCCCGCATGTGAAACCTTTGAACGTTTTTGATTGATCAAAGTTCCGTTTGATATAACTGTGAGCTTGCGAAATACCAAAAACGATTCCAATTTAAAAGTTGCTATTTGCTTGTGGGCTTATTTGCTTGGCTTTATGATTTCTTGGTCGTAACGGAAAAATCCGCTTCGGATTATTTTAAGATTTTCGTGTTGTTGATATATATTTTTCGTTCTAAAATGATTTCTTTCGATTATATAGTACCTATTATATATGATTGATACATAACTTAATTAGTTAGTAGTCGGATACGCAAAACCATTCGCTGTCGAAAAACGAAAATAAAACAGGTGTAGCCCTTGAAGTTGATTACTGATGTACCTATTGCTTTTATGAGGCCTTTTTTACTTTTTGAATGGGAAACCTTCAAAAGACACCCGGCGTCGCGGGAGCGACGCTGGGTGCCTTTATATATGGGATTTTTACCACACTGAAACCCCTCTCGGTGGCCGTCCTAGGCGCGTGAGGAGGACTCCAGGATCTCCAACAGAAAGCAATCGTCACAGACGGTCCTCTGAGCGCATTGCCCTACTATGATGAGTGGCTGGGCTCCGCACCGTCTAGACCTCTTTTTTTATAAAAATGAAGTAATACGCGAGCAGTCCATCTGATGGTAACTGGTCACAGCAGTCCATGGACATATGTGAGCACATAGGACAGAGATTCTACTGGAAGTCAATCAGAGATGCGTTAGCAACGCAGGACTAAGATGGTCCCCTCATATGAAAGTAAGCCGGCCACTACAACCACAACTGCCTTCCACCGAAATTCAAGCACTACTTCGTACTAGAAATAAGTGTGGCGATGGTACCTTGACGGCTGATCCATATTCGTTCTACCACCTTGATTTTGTTCTTACCCTCTTATTTTATTTTTATTATTTACTTCTCTGCATCCGAGTAACAGTGTGTATTATACTTTCCGATTATTTTTTCTATGCAAGGAAGGATGAATTCAAATTTTCTGAATGTTTCAATTCTACGACTGAAATATTCAGATCTTAAGAGCTGGTATACGTAAGTTAAGATTAAACTTCACAAATAATTGAAATTTTTAAAATGTTTAGGTACCAGTTAAACACTGATAATGTAAAACAAGAAAAATAACAGTTTTGTACTTACGTAACTTTGTAGGTAAATACAAGTCAATTAAATATAACTAAATACAGTAAAGTAGATCACATACTTAATATTATCAAGTAATTTATACAAACTACCTACTTATTCCACTTACATAAGAATTACGAAGTAATACACGAATAATATCGATTTTAATACAAAGACGAATATGTATAATACACGACATAGCAGAATAATAGCTTCGATATCACAATTAATAAATACATGCATGCAACTTTCATATATACAACACACGAGAAATTTATCGTTTATTTCACCAAACGTACACAGATGTCGCTACGTTGCACTACATTTCAGGCTTCGTACCTTATCGATATATTACGCGTACAAGGTGTGTTTACAAGCAAATTGTTACTTACTTTACGAATAAATCCAGCATTGAATTGCAAGTGGTTGTTTAAACACGCTTCCTTGTATGAACAGTAGCACAATTTACCATGCTTGGGGCAAACCGAGGTTACACGCACACAGACACCGCTAGTAATTGTAATAGTGTGAGTGACACTGTAAAGAAGAATGCGCGCGCGGCTATTGCGTAGTGAATTGAGTCAGTTTTAGCTAATTTTCAACGGTGTTAGTGCTGTGTCGAGTGTTTTGTTTTATAAACTCTTTGACAGTGTATTTGCATTTGTTATTTATTTCACAACTGAAGCGGCAGCCGGTAAGTAAAGTAATTATTTACCAGCATCTTTCTAGAACGTACGATACACGCGATTTTTTCGTAATTCGTGCGATCTTGTTTCGTTTGGTGCATGATGGATGCATTTACGAACTGAACGCTGTAGATTGTTCTTTTATCATCTATTTCAATGTGTTCCACTGAATTGCATGAAATATTGATCTTAGAATAATAAAACTTTAGGGACAAGGGATTTTAGTTTATTATAGGATTAAAAAAAATACCGAGAGGAAGCGTTTTGCCGATTAGCAGCGATACTATCTCCCTGGCACCGACGTACCTATAAATATATATATCGATACCAGAGACGACGGTTATAATATATACGATATAATGAATCATTTTTATTTACTTTCTATTAACATGTTCCTGTGTTAATTTATTGTAACGAATTTTCAGGACGCACTGATGTTATAATATAAAATTGGCATTTTAATAAAAGTTTAAACCTCTTCGTAGTGTGAGGACATCTCCGTCGCCAATTTTTTATGATATAAGTATACTTGTATATTCGTGGACTAAGTATATGCATGTTATTGTTATTTAGTCATATTAGTTCAATTCAAATGTACAGAAGTGTAAATATTGTATTCAAAGTTGATTCTTTATAGTTGTCCTATCGAAAGCCAATTACGTACCGCCACTACGCAAGTTATTATGTACATGGAGAAGAAAAGGCAAAAGAAACCATAGATTAAATAATATATAAAAGATGTCGTAATCAAAACATTTTAATTACGGAAAGTTTACACGCGACTGGAGCCGATCGTGTAATTAATTTCTACATTTACAACATGGGTTACCCATGTTGCCATGTTGTTATATTACCGAGAATGTTCTGGGTAATATAACATACATGATATGGTCCAGTGACTCTATGAATAAATATATATACCTTTTTGCAATATTTAAAAACAGTTATGCTATCTACGAATATTTGCAATTGACACATTTTATTTATTATTATTTTTATATTATTTGTAATTGACACCAAACTACAAAAGGTTGACTCCAGATGCTAAGGTCTAAGATCGAAAATCTAGTACATCATTGCCCTCTAATTAGAATGTAGGAGCTGTATGTAGCTTTTATTATAATATGACAGATTCAGATGTGGTGGTGCTCCCATCGAAATTTATTTGCAAAGTACTCAACTTAGTCGTCCTATATAATCCTATATAATTCCGAAAACAACTGAAATGTATAGACGATAAATGATAAAATATGTAAAGAAGTGTTAGCTTATTGAACAGTGATAGCCTAATGGTTGAAACTGCCTCTCAGTCGGGTGACACCCGTGAGTTCTCCAGAAAAAAATAGTTCTCAAAAGCGAAGTCTACTAATTCGCATTCGCGAAACTCTCTCATGCTGAGAGGAAACCCGGACAATAATGGGTTGACGATATATATGTAATGATGAATGAATTACAAACAAAATAACAATTCCGCTGAGTCTTCTTGTCGACACTTCTTAATCGAGGTCATGTTCCGACCTAGTGGTAGTGTAAGAAAAAATATTATAACTTACAATCCGTAGGTCTTCATAGACCTATACAAAACGAAGACATTTCATTTCATTTCAAGCGTCAAATTTTGTATCCGCATTACAAATTTTATTGATAAATTCTTTTAAGGATAGAATTATAAAGAAAAAGATATAACTTCCAACATTTCTGAGCATCTTGTATGATGTGTACGAAATCTTTTTTTTTATATAATATAGAAGTACTAAACGAGCTATATTCGATTTGACCGAAAGTGGCTACTGCCGCGCGTGGTCATTTGACAGAATCATCCACAGATAAGATGAGAGTATGCCTACTTAGTTAGAACGTTTCGGTTAAGTATGTTTCCCTTACCACATACTTCATACCTAAACATAGCCTTCAACACTATGACAGCGTGGAGCGGTCACTATACCGGTCTGACGCGCATTGGATCCCGCTTTCGATCCCCGGCCAGACAGACATCTGAATGATGAGTTTAGATTTCTGTTCTGGGTCTGGGTTTTTGCGTATTTGACTTTGTGTGTCCATGACACCGACATAGGAGAAAATCCTACTGCGGGGCTATGAGAGTAGAAAGCGTTTATGTTTTACTAATGCTGTTATTAGGCATATAGGTTAGGCATAGAAATAGGTGTCAAAAGGCGGTCGTGTTTCCGGAGTTGACCGCAAAGGGTTCTACCATCTTCAAATGTACCAGCATTTTGTCAACGAGAAATAAAACCTGAGTCATGAGCAACTCGCTAGTGACGTTTCAATATGTTCGTGTTAGTACCAAAGATGGATTCCAAATGTAGAGTCATTAACATAAAGTCTTTGTTTAATTTAAATGTTTAAATATACGACCATACATTTAAACAAATGGTTATTACGTACTTTAAATACCTTAAGGCGCGTTGTGGGTAAACCTTGTGCTTACTTCTTTTATTTAAACGATGGGAAAAAAAAACGATTTTGAAAATTTTGGGATTTGAACCTGGACCTCACACGTCCATTGTTACCCCGTATCCTAGAAGTGCATGGAAAGCGACTAAACATTATTTTGGCATGCAAATAGGAATTAAGTTTTAAAATTTTCTTACAGTTTGGGATCAGTACTAAATACCTATTATAAGATGATTGATTTTCCTCTTATGACAATAAGTTTTACACAAACATGAACTATAAAAATAATAAAGTGCAAAGTGAATATTTAATACACAAATACATCATGAAATTATAATGTTTTTATTATTTTGTGGTAATTGATACGTACCTACTGTAGCGTTTTATGTAGGTATTTGCATAAATGTTTGTTTACGAAACCAAGTATCGCTTGCTTAAATGGGGAAGGAAAACTTAGTGAGAAAATCTACAGGAAAACTGGCCGTTTACTAAAATTTTCTCATACCTATGTAAGATGTTAGAAGTTGGTAGATGATATCAAATAGCATTTCTTCCTGTCTTCCCGTGGTTACTGTAGGTGGTATATGTATCGTCAACCCATTATTGTTCCACTGCTGGGTACGGGTCTTCTCTCAGATTGAGAGAGTTTCAGGCCATAGTCCAATGCGCCTGCCAAGGGCGATTTGGTAGATTTCACACACATTCAAAAAATAGGTGGTATATGTATTAGATTGGATTTGTTGAAGCTTACTTACTATCATCATTCCGTAATATTCATTATTTTCTTTTATAGGCTAATAAGGAACACATAATGACATTAATAATATTCTTTACTCACTAAGAAAAAGCATAATATCGAGTCATAATATTTTACATCAGAGTGTATTGAAATCATATAATTATAAATACCTAAGTATTGAACAATCACCGATGCCTGCTCATTGCAAGTATGTGTGAGAGCCGTGATGTGTGCATATATGTACGAATGTATGTGTGTGGGTGCACAACAGTATATCACAGGTAAATGGTATGTTTATCTCGGCATTTGATCAAAAACTAAGACCAGTTTTCAATCTTTTTTATCACGATCATAGCACGACTCCCTTACTATGAAAATATTTTGCAACTCTTACTCTTCAGACATCAAATCAAAGTCAGCCTGTGACTTAAGGCTGTATTCGATCTAAAGACTAGCATAAGAATATTTGCCTGACTGTAAGGGACTTATAATACTTATCTATAGGTAATCTCAGGCTGCTCAAACTCCAACAAGCTGCACGCTCGGCCACGATTCGCTTTGCGCTGTATGCATCAGCGTGAGCGAATTTTGGTATACTTCGCTACAATTCGCAGCCAATTTTCGTGGCCTCATACGATTAGACATACATTTCTTTTAAACGCTCAACGCTAACGCTTGCGCAAAGCGTTTGAATTCTGAAGCAAGTTAAAATTAATTGTGTCCTAGGTCTTTATAGTGGTAAATCCATGTCCATAAGGTCTCAAATGACATTTAACGACTCCTATCCTATACAATCGGTGCCGACAGTTCTGTATTATCATTGAGTAATCCTAGTGTGGGACTATTATTTAACAATTGCTCTTCCGTATGTTCGTTTAGTAATGTAATCAGTAATGAATGTCTGAAGACAATACAATTCAAAACATCTTTATTGTACACTAAAAACAAACATATAATAAAAAAAAACATATGTGTATAATGCGAGGTACAACGCGTCTTATCACTAAAATAGCGATTTCTTCCAAACACCCTAAAAGTGGCTGAAGGAAAATATCCCGGATATAAGACAGGGTAGAGTGTACAAAATAATAACAATATAACTCAGTATGTATGTTAGCAACTCAAGTAGACATTAAAGTGGTCAAAGTTGCAGAAGAAATACAGAAACAAGGGTAATACACTAAAAATATATACATGGAAAATACGTTTATTACGCAGTTGATTAATGTGTTAAGTAGAATTCTCTCACTTGCTTTTAAGACTATGCCTTAAAATACTGTGTTATTTTACTAAGAAGAATTCATAAATTTCAAATACGTTACAGGTAGTCATTATATGCGGTTTTTGAATTTCTTTTTGCTGATATTTCGACCCAGTTGAATGGATCGTGGTCACGGCGAAATTAACTTTTTTGCCGATATTTCAATTATACGATTACGATTTATACTTACTCGAAATAAAACGGATGAAACGAAAGCAAACAAATAACAGTTTCTTTAATTGAAAAAATAAAATAAAAGTGTCCTACTGACAAAAGCGAAAACTTAAAAAATAATAATAAGCTACCCAAAATGAATTATGTCATTCTCTCTAATGGAATCCTTGTGTTATTTGTTACATGTTTTCCGTTGTAAACTGCATCACTTTATAAGCCTTAACATAATTTGTATTTATGAACGTACGTTTACAAAAAATGCATGAAAGATTTCAACTACTTTCGAAGAACCGAAGTTATGTATGCACCTGTGGTTTGGATGTCATACATGATGGCTTAGTGACATCATTCTAAATCCAAAATGGCGAAACTTTTATTTTCGTGGATCCTCGGGATATGGGTATCAAGTCTTTTAAGAAGAATCCAAAAAGCAAATAGACGTTATTAAACCTTTTTTCACGTTTTCGAAACAAATTTATTATTTTATTAACATGAAATTTATTTTTTGCAGAAAAATGGCGGTCACGAGGAGCAACTGGTGTTGCGGCGATCTTCGGATCAAATGCTTTATTATTGGCTATATGAACTTGGTAAATATTTGTTCAATAAATATCCTTTTGTGATTCGTCTTTCAATTCTACTGTTACATCACTTTGTGAGTAAGACGATTCTTTCGATGTTCTATTTTGATTTGTATGGCCGCGATAAGGCACCTTTACGTCTTCCTGTTGACGTCGTACAAGGTCACTGAAGGACGAAATCGCGTCAGTGGATTCCAATGTTAGGTAAAATGCAGAAACAGTCTTGACGGTTGTACGTAATAGGTAAGTGGTCGAGTTTTACAGAGATAGAACAGTACTGTTTTTCTCCAAACGGGGAAGTGCCTCACCTATATCTAGCGTGAATACATGCGTTCCGTTGGAAGCAATTGACTTCGGAAGAAGGTCTATTCTGTGGAGTAGGTTACAGATGCCCATGAGAGGATGTTTCCACTTACAATCAATTGGACTGCCTGCTCGTTTGCTTCTTTGTGCAAAAAGTTGAGGAAAAAGAAGTTCAGACACTATCTAATAATGTGTCTATACTACCGTAAGTATATATTTTAGAGTGGATTCCTCAGTAGTGAAATTATATCAAGTGAACAATGCCATTAAATAAAAATAGAATAAACAATAATTAATGTAAGGTGGTTCTTGCGTTTCGGTAAAAGGGTGAAGATGCTGACTGACATACATAAGCGGCGACTTTCGTAGTCCTCAGAAGTGGCAACGCATCTATGACCGTCTTCAAGATTTCCTATTCTGGTAGATGTCCATAGCCGTCCATATTAAAAAAAAAGTAGTGACCTTATATATACAGTAGTCTATTTGTCACATAAATTACATCCGTTAAAAAAAGGAAGTGACCGTATATATACAGTAGAGTCTGTTTGTCACATGAACCACGTCCGTTAAATTATGTGATAACAAAGTAACAGCTTAATACTAAGAACCGTTTGTTTTGATTCTCAGATTGCAGGCGTCGTGGATATAGTCGCCCACTTCTTCATTGTGGCACTGGTGTCACGTGGCTTTGAGTGCGATGTCACTAGATACTCGGTGAGACATTTCAGACACAATACACTCATGATATAAACACTATTGTACTTAGGTCAGTGGATACAAACAAGGAGGTGTGTGGCTCAGACTAGATTCAAGATTATTATTTTTGATATGAGATATTCATTCATTCTTTATATATAAATAAGTATATGTTTATATATATATTTTTATAATTTGATTTGTTACGTATGTATATTTAAATTATTCGTCAACTCATTACTGTTCCTATGTTGAGTTTTAGGCCACAGTCCACTAAGCTGGCCAGGTCTGTGAAGTCTACCAATTCGGTGGTGGACTTCACAGACCTTTGAATACTTTTTTTAGAGAACTCACAAGTGAGGTTTACTTACGATGTTTTCCTCCACTGTGAAGTGATAATTAACTTTAAAAGCACTTCATTTTTAAAATTGATTGGCGCGTGTCTGGGTTTCGAATCTTGTACCCTCGATTAAATACAATAGTAAACAAATTTATTAATTCATGTGTGCTTTGATTTTTTAATCTATCATCACTTACTACATTTACTACAGTGGTATTTTTTTCCAACACGGTGCTCAATACCTCATTGATAATATGCGCATTACTTCCATAAATCACAGATTCGAACCCTGAACCTTTAGAGTAACAAATCGTTGCATTAAGTAATTATTAATTTAACTACTTAAATTCATTTATAAAATAGTATACTCCTTTAACATTTCTTTTCGTTTCAGCTGCAGTCCATAAACTGGCCTTGGTTGGAGCCAGTGCTTCTCATCATCAACCTTGGAACCCACGGTTTCTACCCATTCCCTCTCATTCTGCGTTCCTTCAACAACGCGCATGTGGACTACATGCCAATCCCGTCTCAGCCGAGATGCTACCCTGGAATGATACATATCTACCAGATAGACATTCTGAACTTCTTGATCAATGTGATATGGGTGAAGTTTGTCATCTCGTACGTGCGTGCTGTTCATAAGGTAATATTTTTAAGTGAAACCTCTTTAGAATCTTAATTTGAAACTCAATTGAACTGATTTCGTAACGCATTATGAAACACGTTACGAAATCAGTTTTCGTCGCTAGAACTAGATGGCGTTGTTCTGAATCGCGCTAACGATTGTACTTCGTAGGTTGTATTACAGCTCTAGATTGGTATATGCCAAATAAGATGTCTGATGTGGGCTGTAGTGATTATTAGTCGATTTTTGAAAAAGCATAAATTTTATATATTATTATTAGTTTCACTTCAGTCGTATGTGAATTATACAAAATTTTTTGTCAAATTTACACATTTTTGTGTGTAATTCACTCAAATTCATTCAATGCGAGTATATGTCTCACTAATATAATAAAGGCGAAAGTTAGTGAATGGATGTTTGTATGTACGTTTGTTATTCCGTAACGCTTGAATGGCTGAACGGATCGGGATGAAATCTGGTACAGGAATAGATTGTAATTAGGAATAAATATACATAGGCGTCTTTTTATTTATCTACCCATCTAGATCGGAAAAGTAAAAGGTTGGCAATTGACTGCTTTTCAGTTCCAGAGCGAATGACATGTTTCTGCATAGTGGGAGTTTAATGAAGAAAATTTCAAAATTAAGTTCAGTTATATGTATGTCATTTTTTTTAATGCGGGCGAAACCGCGTGTACAGCAATTTTTTATATTATAGAAGTAGCAAACGAATATGCAATCTAAAATATGCTAAGTGGCCACCGTCATCAGTTGAAACCCGTTATAACTCCAGATAAGATGAGAGTCTTACCTCAAGTTGAAACGCCTTGCATAAGTAAGTCCCCTTATCACAACCCTCAAACAAGAATAGGGCAACGCTTGTCACTACTATAGGGCAGAAATAGGTATGGTTGTGATGTTTCCGGTGTCGAATCACGGCTCTACCAAATTTAAATAGTGTATGGATGTATGGATGGGCTTTGACATAATCTTGATCGACATGAGATAGTGTTGGAGTACTGTCTGTGGTGACTCATTTGTGACGGACAAATGAGTATGCCCTGAAGAGTTAAGGACTAAGTTGGAACGCCTTTTATTCACTCCCTTCAAACCAAAGCCCTAGTTATAAGATAGGTTATAAGGTCTCTGTACGAAAAAGGTACGCTTCAATTGAATTTACCGAGTTATACACTCCGCATTTATGAATATCCATTTCGAATAAAAATGAAATGAACGACGTTAATCAATTGAGAGCTTAATCCTATTCTGTGTGACTTTAGTGGCTTTAATTTGATTGATATAAGCTTGCCAAAAAATTGTATTCTATAATTGTTTCACTGGATGGTAAAATTACAAAAGGAAATAACAGAATTTTCGGACGGATGCGAATTTTTGTTCTAATATTGAAATAGCTAATGAGCATGCAGTCCATCTGATGGTTATTGGCTCCTGCCGTCCATAGACCGTCTTAGCTGAAGTTGGCCATAGATGCGTTGGTACTCCTGAAGGCTAAGAAATAATGACGGCGATGATGGGCAAAAACATAAACAGTGACCGTTTAAGAAAACGTAATAAACTTGTACTTAAGTTACTGTAGGTTTTTATTTCACTTATAAACATATATTTATATTTCATATACCCGCGTGCGGTCACCATGCCGGTCTGACACGCAAGGGGTTCCAGGTTCGATCCCCGGCCAGACAGATATTTGAATGATGAATTTAGCTTTCTGTTCTGTGTCTGGGTGTTTGTGTATTCGTCTTTGTGTATCCATGGTACCCACGACACAGAAGAAAATCCCACTGTAGGGCTATGAGTGTAGAAAGCGAAGAAAGCGTTACATACCGTGTGTATTTTGCAGAAAGACCCAGAATCCATGAGAATGTTCTTTGGGCTGTCAGTCGTGAAGCTGGTGTTGCAGATAATGTACTTCGCGTATCAACCGGACTTCCAAAACAACATCACGGTTGAGACCTACTGGTGTATCAAGCTTGTGGATATTTGTAAGTTTCCTTTTATATACTACTAGCTGTAGGACCCGTGCTTCGTTACGTACTAAAAATAATAGGTTTAATCGCTAACCGTTGGAGATACATGAAAGGTGATAAGGACGTTCCGGATAGACAATAAAATGTTAACCTCAATCCATCAAAAGTTTACTATTTTTTAGTGTTCTCTTTTTCTTTAAAATGAAAATATGAAAGTCTGAAACCAGAGTGTAGTGACGTCACTAAAATAGTCGCTATCCATAAATAGCGGAAAATATCGAGATCAAAATAAGACTGACCAGTGAAATAAGCTACATACATTCAAAACATAATGTAAATCTGACCTTTTTGCGTAATTAAGTAACACACAGACACATCATCTGATTTTTATATATTAGTATAGATTCAGGAAAGCCAACACTTGCCCATTAAGGCCAGACGCCAGGCGGAGTGATAGTGCCTGGGAGTACCATGCTCCTTATAGTCAGTTTCGAGCTTGTATACATGATGCTTAGAAAACTTCGACAGCGTGATCCAGGATCTCGTAATGCTAGTCCGTAGCGCCATCTCTTTACGAGTCGCGGAAAGTCACCACATTTTTTTTTCATATCTATTTGTAGGCGTAATGCAACACCACGACGCCATAACGGGAACAGAGAAACAAGCCGTAACTTACGATTATGAGAGAATACTTAATTCGGCTATAGAGGATGCGGTCATCATCGCTCGTCAGGCCTTCAAGTAAGTTGTAACTGCCTTTTTTATAACCTTGTAGCAACTACCGGTTCACTATCATGCGAGGCGACCATCTTTAACCTCGGGAGTAGCAACGCATGTGATGGAGTTCAGATGGAACCCCTGTTCTATATGAATTAACATCGTGACTATTTTGTAACGGATAGCTAAAAACATAAACATAAACGCTTTCTACACTCATAGCCCCACAGTAGCATTTTCTCCTGTGTCGTGGGTGCCATGGACAAACAATAACGAATACACAAACACCCAGACCCAGAACAGAAATCTAAACTCATCATTCAGATGTTTGTCTGGCCGGGGATCGACCGGGACCCACTGCGTGTCAGTCCGGTATGGTGACCGCTCCGCCACGTGGGTCGTCTATGTGCACATAACTTAAGCACATAATTAAAAAAAAAACAGTGTTGCATGCCTCGACTCGAACCTCAAACCGTCCTTTGAGAAGCCGAGATTCAACCATTAAGCTATCACTGTTATAAGTTTAATAATAGTAGTATGTATTTAAGTGTACAAACTTACAGTTTCGAAGCCCTTAACTTTTCCCGCGATGGTTAGAAGGCCGCATCTAACATTATTTCTAAATCTGAGTAATATATGTATATTGGTAAATTTAGAAAAAATGCTGCTATCATCAATTTTTTTCCATTCCCCTATCTTGCTCTGCAATTTTAACGTAAGTGCAAATTGTTAATTGTTTCTTTTTTAATTTAGTTGGTACGTTTTATTGTTCTATCATTTTGAGTTAAATAATTAAACTAGTTACATTGTTAAAAGTATTAAAACAAATGACCCGACTGCTCTCTGACTGACAAAAGACCTGACTGTTCATAATGATATAATTTAACGCTTTATGGGAGTTTTCGTCAAAACAGTCCAGTAAAAGTTTTATAATATATATGTTTTTAGAATGGTTTATTTACTAGCTTTCATTTGATACCCATATTGTCGTGATATTAAAAAAATCGTTGCTCGCCCCCTTTTACCCCTATTTTAAGGGGCCATATTTAAAAATGATATAGTCTATGTCACTTTCCAAACTGAGACGATTCCAATCACATAGTCATACATCACAATCCGTCAAGCCGTTTAGGCTGTAGCGCGTGCCAAAGAAATGGCCATACATACAAACATACATACATACGTATATACATACATACATTCATTTGAAAAATTATCCTCTTTCTGACGCAGTCGAGTAAAGGGAGTCTTTTGATTTAAGGAAATAAAAAAAAACTTAAGAATGCTATGCATACACTTTCCAACCAGTATTTTTTCTTAATTTTTTTCTAAAAAAGGCTATTAGGCAAAAAACTGATTTATATCGGTTATAACTAGGGGCAAACGTATTTTATTCAAAATCCGGACATTGAGTAAGTAATAAAAATGTTTAACAAAATGTCTAAAAGTATACAACACTGACACCTTCATCATTCAATAAGTAACAAGCAGAATTTTTCTAAAACCCCAGGAAATCGTACATTGTTAGGAGGGCTTTATGTAAGAAAGCTTAGCAAAAGCTTCTTTAGTCAAGTAGTTTTATAAAGGTGACAATAGAGCTTTTTACAATAGCTCTAAACAAGTTGTTACATTTCAGGTAAAAGATATTTAGATACAAAATACGTATAAGAATATCTTTGGTAAAAGATATCTAAGAAAGATTTAGGCATCTTATTTTGAAACGGCACGTCAGAAATTTCTTTTAACTAACATATTTTTTGCCCTTGAAGGGAAAACCTTCTAAACATATTCGAGGCGTCGAAGGAGGAGGAGTCGAAGCAACACCAGGTTATGGGAGATTTCTACCGCACTAAACCCCCCCGGTGGCCGTCCTCAGCGCTGCGAAGAGGACTCCAGGATCTCCAAAGGAATGCAACGGGAGAGCGCATCGTCCCATCGGGATCCACCCAAGTGACAGTCTGGGCCCACCACACCGTCAGTTTTTTTACGACGTGTGCGAACACACATATCGCTATCCTTCCTGGGGTCGCTTGGCAGGTCCGTAACCTTATTCTGATCACTACAGGGACGCCCAAACACTACATCTAGCGTTGCGCTTATTAGTAGAAATATGTGTGGCGGTGTTATCTTCACAGTCAAACCATAAAATGTTGTTAAGATTAAAGATACAAGCAATAATTACGTTTAAAGTCCACGAAGTACATGGTACACAAATATACTGTGCAGCATACACTCTCGAGGGTACCTTGTTGTTGATTCTATAAACATACATACAAAACCAATTTCTACAATAGGTTTGTACCAAAAACCGGTGAAAAAACCGGCGACTACTTAGACAAAGTTACCATTAATACAGATTTGAATCAGGTGTTCTACAGAATCACCGTAATTTCCATTACAGAAATCGGTAAAAACAACGATTATTTAACTTAACCGTAAAACGCGGAAAGCGATCTTGAATATCTAAAATAACCCTTCTATTTATAATTAGAGGGAGCGCTTCATCTAGATTAGTGCAAGCGGGTCTGCGGAGCGAAATTTATTAATTTCATTAAGTTCCCCAATACAGACTAATCGTACTATATAAGAGACGCGATAAGCTATAAGCATCTTAGTGAATAACCTTGAGGGCACTTCACCACAAAACATTGGCTTGGCGATACAAGCTAGCGTTGAGCTTATTTTGATAAAACTACTATAATTTGCTGCAATTTATAAAGGGCTTATAAAACGGACACATCATTTGTTGCGTCAGAAGGAGAGTTATGTTTTTGAGCGTATGTTGATGGATCCTATATATATGGGCCAAAATGAAAAATTACAACTTT
>DWTU01000145.1:0-21933 GCA_018251515.1 Cecropterus confusis | reverse complement strand
GGATGGAGACGTCTCTTTGATCTAGCAGAAGGATGGCGACTTGCTCACGAACTTTATATTTGTGGGTAATAGTAAGAGACGTATGAACAAGGATTATGAGCATTCTCCCCTCACTTCAAAAACTAATATCTTCTTTAATATGATCACTATTATACTTCACAAATTAGCTCATTTTTTGGTTTGAAGACATGCTCTAAGTGATTATTTTTAGCAGCAAGAGATATAGGTGTTTGTCCGTATTGATTTTTTGCATAAATATCAGCTCTTTCTTCACCCACAAGATAGGTTACTACACTCAAATTACCAACTTTAGCAGCTAAGTGTAAAGGAGTATTGCCATCACTACCTTTAGTGTTAATGCTGGCTCCTCTTTCTATAAGCTCCTTAACTCTATCAAGGTTACCTTTTTTACAGCATCAAATAATTCGCTGTTTGGGTTCTCAATAGAAACCTCTGTTATAGTTGTTGAAGTTTCTGTAGTAAGCTCAGATATTTGCATAAACCCCCCAATGATATTAACCTTTCTTTACACTATAAAGCTGTTACTAAATTATATAAATTTGAGTATCTATAGCATAAGACCTGCTGCGAATCAAGCGATAAAAAAAGGGAAGGAGGGTGACTAAAATCAAGGTTAACTAAAAGGAGTGCTTAAGATTCACAATACCAGCAATAATATTGAACCTCAGGTTATATTTTTTCTGAAAATTGCGGTAAACATGGGACATAATCTTAAATATCTTTACCTCACGGATCTTATTTTCTACTCTCATTCTAAATGATGCTAATCGTCTATTATGCTCTTTCTGCTCTGAAATTAATGGCTTTTTACGGTACTTTTTATATGACATTACTTTGCAATTTTTGCCAACCTTGATATCCAGAATCGGCATATTTTATGCTATCGAGTGGTAGATATTTTCCTTGTTTCCTTATGCGAAAATCACTAATTCTACCACGATATGACTTTGACACTGATAAAATTCTTCCATCTTCTTCGATAACAATCTCAGTTTTCATAGTGTTGGTTCTTTTTTTTCCTGAATATGACTTCTTCCGTTTTTTACTATCTTCTGGCCTCTGTATTTGCTGTTCTGTAACATCAGCCAGAATCTTTAGTATTTTTTCTGATGTCATACTTCTATCTTTTGTTATAGTAACTTTCTTGGCAAGTAATGGCTCTATTTTCTTCAGTAACCTACATACATTTGCGTTGTGCATATTGAACAGGCACCCTAAAAATCTATGTGTTATGTAAGTGCGATAGTACAAAATTACGCAAAATAACTTATCTTCCAGAGTTGGTAGTTGTGATCTTCTACCATGGCACTTTTTCTGTTTTTCAAGTTTTTTCCACTCAGACCTCACTTTTTCCACCACCTTTTCAAACTCCTCTATAGTTAAACCTGTTATATTACGAAAGTTTCTTGGGTGCTTCTTCATTTTATAGTAACTAAAGCTCATTTTTTACCTTACTCGATCTGCTTATTCTTCTTCTACCTCTCTCGCATCACTTTTTCAATTACCTTTTGCAGCAGGTCTTTTGCTATTCTCAAATGGATTACTGTTAATTTAATATTAAGTATTATTAAGAACCTAAACAATATGACCATTTCCAGTGTTCAAAACTAATGGTGGTGAGAAGTGTTTTTCTTGGAATCAATTGGACTACCAAACGATACATACGAACTTTTCTAGATAATAATTTCATTATACGCTGAAATCAGCTATATTGGCTCACTTTTACTAAACCTACGTACGAACTGTTTTGCCTAAGCTTATGAAAATAATTTAAACCTTCTATTTTTATAACCTTATTTCTATGCGGCTTGTTCTCGCAAATATACGACCTTTTTTGCAATTTTAGAAAGAGTCAATAATTCAAATTTTTGCAGCACTAAAATAGACGTTTCTTTAGTTACAACAAGGTCTATTTTTTCGTAAATAAAAATGTTTTATAATAATTAATTATTAGAATGAAAATATCATACTTGGCTCTCAAGAAATTTCCTGTTGTGCAGTGGTAAGGTTTGGAGAAAAAGATTGACTTGGCAACGATAATTTACTAGACTAAAGTTTATATTAAAATACAAAATGGGGTTGCGGGTATGGAATCTGGTTTGGATCACAATTACAATAAAATACTTGATATATTAAAAGGTGCTATTAAAGGCGACGATAATCAAGTTAAAGCAAGAAAACACCTTAGAGTAGAAAGATGGTTGAGGGCTTATATTCAATTAATTGAAGATTTTGATGAGGAAAAACTAATTTTTTTTTCTGATATATTCTCTGATAATTCTTGTTGGGATGGAATAAAATTAAAGAATAAAGCTGTTGGTGAAAGGCTAACTGAAGAAAAAAATAAAAATGGAAAAGAAAATCCGCTTGATCTTGCAGATAGATATTACTTGGCATGTAAATATTGTCTAGAAGATAAGATTCCTGGATTATTTGAACAAGTATTTATGAGATTTAAGAGAAGTGCCTTTGAAGAAGATGGATCTGATGATGATCTGAGAAGAGAATTATTGGAAAATATCGAAGAAACTAGCCCTATAGAAGCTTTCTGGTCTTTTCTTATTGATAAGCAGATTGGAAAACTAAACGAATATAAATCAGTTGAAGGTTTGCAAAAATCCATACAGATAAATTCTAATAAAAACTGGGAAGAAGGTATAGAGTTCTTCTATAATAAATTACACAATGATTCCAGTATTTCTAGTCAAGATAAAGATGATCTGTTAATTGAAGCAGCTTTATCTGCAGTAAAGGGTTACAAAGAAGTAGACACCATAGAGTTTTGCCTGTCTAAAATGGATGATGAGCAAAAGAAAAAATTACTAGATAGAGATTATAAGGAAAATACTTATTATGCAGTGTTGAATGTGCTAGTAGGTCAGTATTACTTTGATTCTTTTATGGAATTAATCCGATTGTGTAGTCAGATTGAATGTGAACGTTACACAACTTTTTTATCTTCATTATCAGATCAAGTACTGAAGAATCCAGATCTGTCTGAAGAAACAAAAAAATGTATGATGAATGTTTGGGAACGTATAATAAAATTAAAAACTCAAGACCGCGGGGAGCAATCTATTTCCTCTATTTTTGTAGACTATTCAGTTACATATACAATAGCAAATTTAATTGTGGATCCAAGTAGACAAGGGGTAAGTAAAGAAGAAATATTAGGGAAGATATTAAAGCACGTAAAAGAAATGAGTGGTGAAGAGATGATAAAGGTTAAAGATTCTGTATTAAGTAAAATTCAGTTATTTCATGGGGGTAAAAAATTGCAGTTAGGAGAACAAGTATTTTCTAAATTAGCTCAAGAAGCTTCTAAAGAATCAATTTTGCGTGAAGCTGGTGATACTTTGCCACAGTCAAGTCTCAGTACGACTGATACCCCATATAATATAAAATCTTTAAGCCATAGCAAATAGGAGTAATATGCCAAGTAATGTCAAGCCGCTTGAGTTGGTACAGCTTCTGTTAATGAGAAATAAATCAAAAGACGAGTTCCTAGATTTTCAAAAAAGGTTCCAATCGTTTATCAATCAATCTCCTTCTTTTTTGCATTCAGTTGGAAAGCCAGGCTTTTTCCCTAGTTTCTTTTTTGGTATGTTTGCTACTGTATTAGACACAGAACTTGCTACTAAAATTGGTATTAAAAAACTTCATTTTCGTTTTGATGATAATAGAACTTTAAAAATAGCTATATTAACTAATGAGGGACTTAAGTGTATAACGATGTCTGATCAAGTTGATGGTAACATGCATCTAAAGTTCTCTCAAGGAGAGTTAGAAAAAATAGCACAGAAATGGAAAATGGGAGCAGAGTTTGATAAACTAGAAAAAGAAGAGCATGAAATAACAATTACAGGAAAAGAAGTAAAGTACGGAAAGGTTGATCCAGCTTTTAGTAAAAAGACTGATTATTCACAAAAAGGTTTTACAGAAATAGAAAAAGATCGTGACCAACAAGACCTAGAGAGCTTAATTTCAAAATTGAGTAATCAAGATTTCGAAGAAGTAAAAAAGAACGCTAGAAGAATGTTTAATTATATTACAAATGTCTATAAGAAATATGAAAAAGAAACTCTATTTAGCGGTAAAGAATCAAGTCATCATGGGTTTTTAGCTGGGTTTTTGATAAATTTTAAGTATCGTTTTCACCTAAAACTTTATCTCGAATTATTTGCTGGAAAAGGTTACGCAGACATTATTTTACTTGTGCGCGGTTCTGATAAGTCGCTAAGCTCTATTCCTATTATTATTGAGCTTAAAGCAGGTACTGGTGAGATAAGTACAGTGATAAAAGCATTGAAGCAAGCACAAGATTATGTTAAGGGCTCTTTTTCTAACTCTATAAGAATGATTACTATAGCTAATGAAGCTATTTGTGTAGGATTAAATTTTGACATGGTTCATCACGAAAATGTTAAAATTGATGTAGAAAATTTTCTTAGTCGAGAAGGTAATTCTGTAATAGAAAAGTTACTTGGCACTGAAGCAGCGAATGCTGAGGTGATAAGAACACAGCTAGAGTATCTTTACTATGGAATTGTTTGGAGCAATGGTGGAAGTGATAATATTAATTATGTCAGCAGAATGATCTTAGGTCAGCTAGTACTTATTTCTAATATTATTAAGCGTGAAAAGTTAGGTAAACATATTTTTATTTATGATCAAAATGATAAAATGGTTACTGGATCACAGAAACGCCCAGAAGCAGCAAAAGAAAGTATTGAGGATTGTGTTACAACTATAGTGCTAACTTTAGGTAAGAAGGTGCTTATACTCAACATAAATGAAAAAAATGAATTTGCATTGAGAGTGCCAGATAATAAAGGAATTCCTATTGAAAATATTAGGAGAATTCAAAACGTCAATGACATAAAGATACAAGAAATAACCTGTAACTTATACAGTACGCCTAGTAATAAGAATCCATTTGATCAGTACTGTAATAAGAATAAGGGAATTACAGTAAATACGTATGACTCATTGGACAAATACAAAAGAGGTAAAGAAATTTTACAAGGTAATTTTACTCGAATTGTGGAAAATAAAAAATTTAAAGCAGCTTTGAGCAAAGCTATAGAATCTGGTAAATATGATGATTACAAAAAACTATTTGAAGAAATTTCTCATATACTACATCCTTTCAAATCATTAATAAGCAATGAGGCTACATTTCAAGCTGTATTGCATGGTTTATTTAGTAGCTACGGAGAAGATAATATAAAAGTTATTACTGAATTTCAAATAGGTGGTGGAGAGAAGTTGGATGTTATTTTGGTTATAAATGCTACTGATCAAAAAAAAGAATACCCCCCAGTTGGAATAGAGCTAAAATTTGCTAAGAAAGGAGAATTGGATAAAAAAGAAAAAGATGCTAAGGACCAGTTGAAAAGATATAAAGAAGGTGAAGCGTATAAGGTAATTACTGATGCTGGCAAAGTGAAACTGATATATGCTGTTTTTAATAAAGGTGCAACAGATGAAGGTTCCCTTATAAAAATTGGTAATGAGTTTGTAGAGGTAGATGTAAGACATAGCTCTGTGGTTGCTTTTGGTCAACAGCCAGGTAGTCTCCAACAACCTTATGTTAAACAAGCAGGTCTATCTCGAGCAGTTAATCAGTGATCTAGTCTTAAGAAATAGTCATCTTAAGTAGGTTATGCTGTCGGGAAGTTTTGTGACAAAGTTATAGAAGGAAAACAAAATGATCCTGATACGAGTACATGGAGTGCTGTTAAAAGTTCGTTTTCCGATACATTTATTACTAAGCATAATATGAATTACATTTATAGTAATCAATCTCCAGTGAATTCCTTAGATAGCTAAGAGCTAAAAGTATGTATTGTGTAAATAGTTACCAAGGCTGGAAGGTTTTGAACTTTTTTTCACAACACTGATGTTCTTGCTAAAATATTTTTGAAAAAGTTAGTTGACTTATAAATAATTCTCTACTAATACTGGCATGTGTTTGTTTATTCTGCTGAAGTGGCTCCGCAGGTTACTGTATAAGCTTCAGCAGTTTCCGTGCTCCTTTAAAGCATCATGCTCTTATAGTAGTGATATCAAGTATAGGTCTTAACCATGTTGATTTATAGTAAAATTAGCTCAAATTTGGAGTCATAAGCAACTTTTAACCTCTCTATATACTCCATTGTTACTCACCATAAAAACTTAACAAAAGCTTAACGACGTGAGCAGTAAAAAGATTATGGTTATTGACTTAATGTTACATATCGCATACAATATATCATATATCTTAGCTTAAGGGGTAAGTATGAGTGAGTCTACTGGGATGGTAAAATCTATCATCAATCTACTAAAGCCAAAATCCAAATCAGAACTATATGATTTCGAATATGAGTCCATTATAGAACATCTATCATCTAAAGAGCATTTATTAAATGAGCTGATGAATGATATGTGGTACTCAGGAGACTTACCATCAGTCAGAAACTATAATGAACCATTATCTTTGATAGATAGCAAACTTGGATTAAGTGAACAAATTTGTGTTTGGTTTGCTCTGGACCATGATCTTACGCCAAGTCAAAAAATTTTAAACAAAAAGTTACTTAGTGCTCTAAAATGTTTAGCTTCTAACTGTGGTTCATTTGATAATACTGAGCCCCTTGAAGAATTTTTACATGATAATAAAAACAATAAAGATTTAAAAGTGATTCTTAACCTAAGAAGAGGAGAATCTCAATCAACAGTATTGCATGCGATTGCAGGAGCAAATATTGGTGGATTTCGTCGCATAGGAAATCAGGCTATAGATTTACTCTTAGAAGCAGGCGCAGATCCTAACATACAAGATAATAAAGGAAAAACACCATTATGCCTTGCTGCTGCCAAAGGTCATTACGATAATACAAACTCTCTCCTCTCAAAAGGAGCTAACCCTAATATAACAAGTAGAAAGGGTAAAACTCCACAACAAATAGCAACTAATAAACTCTGCTATAATATAGAAGAATTATTTTTAACTGATAAACAGAAAAAGATGAATAAGGAATTGTATGACTTACTTGCACTAGATTCAGACTGCACTAAAAATTTAAAGGAGTTTTTAAGTAAGCATAAAAGAGACTCAGACCTAAAAGTGGTGCTAAATATTCGGCACGGAATGGGTGAGTCAAAAGTGTTCTCATATGTTGAACGTTTTGCTTGGGACAATGAAGATCTTGCTCAAGAGTTAAGAAAAATATTTCTAGAAGCAGGAGCATTAGATTATGATAAAAATATTATTTATCGTCAGCAAAAGAAAGGACAGGTCAGCAAATTACTCGTTAATTTAACCTCAAATCAAAAGGAGAAGTTAAATAAGTTTTCTGATAAGATGTTTCAAGCTCAAAATATGGCTGAACTTGAAGAGATTGTAAACGATGCTATAAAGTCTGGTGTACGATTAAACTATTCTCTTTCACAAGATTTCTTTTCAGGTAATGAATACACTTTTACCGATTATGTGATGAAAAAAATCAGTGAGTTGGAAAAAAATCCTAAAGTTGCTAGTAATATAATATGTCAATTAGTATCAAAAGGGGCAGTGTTTGGTAATACAGTTGATGCTAACACACTGACACCAGAATTTAAAGAGCATAAAACTAACCTAAAAAAAGCTTATATAGATTATGTTAGCAATTCTCATAAGTTTATTGAAATCGCAAAAAATGCAACCAATAGCGAGCTAAAAGATGTAAGAGTAGACAACTCCGTTTTTTACTTAGAATATTCTAAAGATAGTAAAATAGACATTATAAAGATAACAGATGGGGTAAGGGATTTAGGTCTCACAGATGGGGATGTAAAGTGTGGAAGAAATATAGTAAGGATTGGTAATAGTGAAGTAGAAATTAAAACTGAAGATGGCATAAGGAATTATACAGATCTTACAGAAGGCAGCAGTATAGTATTAACTTTCTATACTAGTTTGGGAGAATTGGAAGTTAGATTATATCCTGATGAGAACAATAAAAAATTGATAAGAGTAGAAGTGAGCGATGAAGATCTATTTGAAGAAATAGCAAGTCATGAAGAAATAGGGCAAAATTGCTTATTGGGAGGTTTATCGGTTATTGAAGCTATAGATCAAGGTGTTTTTGCTAGATCTGGTGGATTAATGCATCCTGAAGTAATAAGCGAGTCTAACAACAAATGGACAGAACGTGAAGAGTTAAGAAGAGTTTCTGACTCTAGGGGAGAAATTGCTAGGTAAATTATGCAGCTAACCACTTTTGCATCTAGAGTGATTATGCTTTAGTATATAATCAAGTTCTGTAACACTGTTCTAACCCCAACTATGAATTAGATTGTAGGTAAATTATTGAAAATCACTACTTTTTTAGTTAAGTTTGATCAAATTTAAAAGTAGCGTATGCATCATGCAGCTAATACCAACACTCATTGTTGGGAACGCAAATGATAAATTTGTTTAACTTCTCAATTATAGGCAAAAACAGCTCTTTTTCATGTGTTTCATAACTAACGGAAATTGGTATTAGAAAAATTATACTTGCATTAGCTTTTATTCATGCTAATTATGTACATAATATATCTATAGATTGAGGGATTATGATATTAGAATATATTTTAGGAACTAAGCAAGTTCATGCAAATGGTGGATTAGCTACTGAAGAACAGCACATGGAACGTTTTGGTCAGCAAACTCTGGAGCCTAGTCCATCATTGTTAGATCAAGAACAAACTGATGACTGGCATGAGTCCGTTGTTGAAGACAACAATACTGTTGTTGAAAGTTCTTTTATTCCAGAGAACTCAATTTTAATGAATTTAGCAAATCTGTTAACTGAAAGCGAAAAAGTTTCGATTGATGAATTTCATGACAAGATGGAAAGTATAATGAAAGAGTTTCATGAAAATAGATACGAAAGTTCTGCAAAGGTCACTCTAGAAAAGATGGAACGTTTAATAGATGAACATTTGAAAAGAAAAATAAAGCTAAATTTACGCTGTGATCACTATGAACGTAGTGTGTCGAATTTTATATTTAAAAAAATAATTGACATTGCTAATGCTAGCAGTGTTATGCGTATAACTCCTACTACTATATCACGTTATAAGGACAATGGGGAAGAGGCAATAGATGAGTGGGAAGAGGCTTTAGAACCTTTATTCAATATTGTCAATAAGCTACTATTAGCAGGTGCAAAAATAGAGTCTGATTTTTACAATGATAGAATGATAGGTGAAACTATGTGGGGAAGTGATGAGCCTATTTTTACAGAGTGTAAAAAAATTAAGGACAAACTGAAAAGTATCGCATATGAAGGTTTAATAAATAAGAATGAACAAGTTCAAGATGATGATCTGCAAGTAGAAGTAGATAACAATCTTGTTCTTTTTAGGTGGCCAAAAAACAGTATTGTTGAAGTTGGAAAGGTTATGAATAGTAAGGTGAATGAAAACTTTAGTATAGAAAGTAGCATCCTACAGATTGGAGAGAGTATAGTAAGAGTTGAAAATATAGGAGGAAAAAGAAATTATACAGATGTCTTAGGAGATAGCATTGAAATGTCCTTTACCACTGAAGTAGGCGAGATTAGTATTCATCTGTATCCTAGTGATAGTAATATAATAAAAGTAAAGCTTGATGGAGAGAACCAGGAGAAGTTTAACAAATTAAAAGATAAATCAAGTCTAGGAGAAAGCTGCTTTTTAGGAGGAAAAAGTGTTCTACAAGCTGTTAACGATAAAGGTTTTGAAAGAAACGGTAGAATACTTATAGAGTCAGCTGAAACTATTAAACAATCAAATTTTGTAGTGAAAGAATCAGGTGTCCCATCTACTCTTATGAGGCCAATCGATAGTTTAGACCAGCTGCAAAAGGTGGGAGCTTCGAAAGAAATAGTAGTGTGTTAATGAAGTCAACTAAAATTAGTAAACAAAAGAAAGGTCTTGGAGGGTAAAAAAATTGATGTATCTTCAAAGTAAGATTTTCTTAGGTATAAACTATACTCTCAAGGTGAGAAGAAATAGTAGGGGGATAAGTGTTGACTTAATAATTTAGAGATTCTTCTAAAGAAATTATTTTTCTCTCTTGATGTTTATTCTTTTATAGGTATAGCCTTTTGTGTTTGATTGAATTGACTTTTGTGATACCTACAGAATTTCCTTTATCACCCCAACTATGGATTAAATAAAGAGATAAAAGTGCAGCTAAGAAGAGGAAAACAGGGTAAGCTCAAGTATTTTATCAATAATTAAGAGGTTACCCATGAAGAAAGATATTACAGAACTTTACTGTTGCGTCGAGGATTTTTGTCGCACAGTCGATGATAATTTTGCTAATATGCTCCTATCAAAAGGAAGAAAACCCACTAGAATAACGGACTTCGGAAATTCTCACCATAATTCTATTATATCATCAATCCCCTTGCAAAAGTTTCAAAGCTTTTTACCTACTTTATCTGCCACTTTATAAATCTGAGTTTTCTAAATTGCCAACATATGACCGATTTATCGCTCTTAAATCACGGGTTTTATGGATTACTTTTGCAATGGTTCTGCAAACAAGCAAAAATGACAGGTATTGCCTACATAGACACTTCTACAATCGCTGTTTGCCACAAAAAAAGAATCTCCAAGAACAAAGTTTTTGATGGTTTGGCAGAAATTAGTAAGAGCACATATGGTTGGTTTTTTGGCTTTAAATTGCACTTGGTAATTAATGAAATTGGAATCACTTACTCTAACCAAAGGTAACGTTGATGACAGAAAACCTGTGCCAACTCTCACTAAAAGACTGACCGGACTTTTGTTTGGAGATAAGGGCTATATAAAGAAAGAGCTCTTTGAGAAACTCTTTGATAGAGGCCTAAAACTCGTCACTAAAGTAAAAAAAGGTATGAAAAACGTACTCATTTCACTTAAAGAGAAGATTTTACTAAGGAAAAGATCGATTGTTGAGACTGTTTTCGACTCCTTGAAAAACAAATTTGAGATTGAGCACACAAGACACAGATCGCCAACAAATTTCCTAATTCATGTTTTTTCTGTTCTGATTTCCTATTCCATGCAGTCGAAAAAGCCCTCTATTTCTATGCCTTTCTTTGCTGGCTAATCCATAGTTGGGGTTTTATCAGACCCACCACATGATTCAGCGGGAGAAGGGCTATCAGGTTCTTACGCAATAACTTTGGAGTTCTGGAATCGTTTCATATGTATGTTTAAGATTATCACTATTTTTATTACATAGTTAAGTATCAGTTCCTGTAAAACTAGTTTACCTTAATTCTTTGTTTTAAAGTATTGGTTTTCTGGCACATAGTCTTTTCCATTGCCTATTGCTTTTGTAAATTGAGATTCTAAGCCGTAAAACTTCTCCAATTGGTCACTCCATAACATTGGTACTTCTCTTAAATAAGCTAGCTTCAAATCTCTTGGCTGTCTCCCATTTACTATGTCTTCCTTTATTTTTGGAGCTAAATAATTTAATCTCAAAATTTGCTGTATACGTCTTGTACCTATATTAATTTTGGCACTCATCTCTTTAACACTTCTATACTTTCCCTCTTCTAGCTGACGTTTCCATAGGTGAGCTCTCACCACTGCTTTCAGTAGTGCATTATTTGTTTTCCCTTCTGGCTCTACTACTGTGCATTTATTTCCTTTCTTTTTTATTGGTATAAATGTTTCCTCTGACTCAGAATGTACCTCTATTCCATCTTCTCTTATCATTACTCCCTTTATTAACTTTTTCACTACTTCTTTCTGCTTTCCAAAACTTAAATTTTCCCATTTTTCTTCGGTCTTTTCTCTCCAATTTTCATATATCTGCTCCGCTTTCCTCATCACTTCTTTTTCTACTTCTCCTGCTATTACATTTCGGTTTTCTGATTCACAACCTTTTCCCCTTAAATGATTGTTGCATACGTAATATCGATATCTCTTATTCTCCTTTTTTGCATATGTCAGTGTCATATTCACATCACAGCTCTTGCACTTAATTATTCCCCTAAGCAGTGCTTCCTCATATTTTGCTTTTCTATATGGTTGATTCCTTATCAATTCCTGCGCTTTTTGCCACTTTTCTTCTTCTATTATTGCTTCATGCTTTCCCTCATACTCTTTTTCATAATGTTTGATTTTTCCCATATATATTGGATTTGTTATTATTCTCCTTACCGTCGCTTTTTTAAAGATATCTGATTTTGTCCGGTATCCTTGACTATTTAACTCCCTTGCCAATTCTGCCATTGATTTTAGCTCCAAATATCTTTCAAATATGTGCCCTACTATTTTTGCTTCTTTTTCATTTATTATTAATTCTTTATCTTTTACATCATACCCAAGCGGTAAAGTTCCACCCATCCATAATCCCTGCTCTTTTGATGTTGCTATTTTATTTTTTACCCTTTCTACAATCATCTCTCTTTCTAGCTGTGCTGCTCCTGATAACACTGTTTGTACAAACTTTCCCATTGGCGTATTATTATCAAATATCTGCGTTACTGCTACAAAATTTACTCGGTGCCTTCTAAAAAATGATGTTACTTCAATGCTGTCTTTTGTCTCCCTTGATAGCCTATCCAGAGTATACACTACCACACAATCTACTTCTCCTCCTTTAACATCTTCAAATAATTCCTTTATTGCTGGTCTTTCTAAATTCTTTCCTGAGAAACCTCCATCATCGTACCTTTTGGCCAATACTACCCAACCCTCTCTGCTCTTTATGTACTTTTCACATGCTACTCGCTGCGCATCTAAACTGTTAAACTTTTGTTCTAGACCGTCTTCATTTGACTTTCTCGTATATATCGTGCATCTTACTTCTTTTAGCATTTTCAACTTCCATTTTTATCACGCATTCCAAATAATAAAGGTCCGTTGTAACTCATTCCCATTATTTTTCCGGCTACTGCTGACAATGATGTGAAAAATTCTTCTCGGTAGATTAAACCCTTGTCTGTTACCATTACCGCATGTGTTTCTTCCCCTCTCTCTAATATTAGCTCTGTTCCTGCTACTGGCAATTTGTCACTACTTATTCTTTTTCCCTTCTCTAGTCGATCTGCCAGATACTCTAGTCTTTTTGACCCTTTTCTTGACATTTTTCCATATGCTTCCTCCTGCATTCTATATGATAGTCTTGGTATCAGATATTTCTTTGAATGTTTAGGTGCCTCTTCCCCATATACCTTCTTCCATATTTTTCTCAGTTCTGATAACGATTTTCTCTCTAATAACAACACTTCCTTTTCTACCATTTTCTTCCTTTTCTCAATCAACTTCCATAACCTTCTACTAATTCTCTCATGATCTCTTCGCTATTTCCCATATATGCCAAATCTATCGGTGTATATCCTTTATCATCTTTCTCATTTACATCTCCCCTGGCTTCTAATATTGCTCTTACGTTCTTTATCTCCCTCATAAATACTGCTCCGTGTAGTGGCGTCCTTCCTATATAATTTCTAGTATTTACATCTGATCCTGCTTTTATTAGCTCCCTTACCGTTTTTTCACAGCTCATCATGCTTGCACAATGTAATGCCGTATATCCTCCATCATTTTTAGCATTTACTTCTCCTCCTCCTTTTATCAGTGCCTTAATATTTTCTACCTTTCCCAGAAATGCTGCTAGGTGTAACGGTGTATCTCCGCTATTATTTTCTATATTTATTTCTGCTCCCCTTTCTATCAGTAACTTGACTACTTTTTCATCAGAGAATTGTGCTGCTAGATGCAATACTGTATTACCACCTTCGTCTTTTTCATTTATTACATAAAATGAATTCTTCTTTAATTTTTCCAATCTCTTATTTAAATTGAACATCTTAGTTACCCCACCCATTTACCACCTTAAGTCTGTCTCATTAATCATTTCATTCACTTGGCTTATTATCTTGCTTGCTAAATTTTGACATTCCTCCTTTATTAGTGATTTGTCTCTTTTCCTTATTTCTCCTATCTCTATTATTTTTAGCTCCGGCATGTAGCTTCCATTCAACATGTCTGCTATTTCTCCCACTAGCCCCTCTATTCCATAGCAGGTCAGTTCTCTACTTTTTGTTATTCCTCCTTTTTCTCTCAAAAATTTACTCGCCTTTTCACTCTCTTTGCTATCACATAGACGATACTTTTCACTTTCCCATATGTAATACATTGGCGTTGCTCCGTACTTATTCAGTTGATTAACTTCAGCTCCAGCCTTTACCAGCTCTTTTATTATTTCAACTCCTGCTCCTCCTATTTTGCACGCAGAGTGCAGTGGCGTACATCCAGTGACATATTGAGTGGCATTTACTTCTGCTCCCGACCTTAGCAGCACTTTTACATTTTCTAAACTTTTTGCGAATACTGCACAGTGCAGAGGTGTATAACCATTTTTGTCTCTTGCATTAACCTCTGCTCCTTTTTTTATTAATAACCTTACTGTTTTGTAATCAGAGATTTCTACTGCTTGATGCAAGATCGTCTCTCCTTCTTCATTTCTTTTATTAATGTTTTTAAACCCGTTACTTGATACTTCTTTAAAAAACTTACTCTTGCTAAAACTCATTTCATACCTCACAAAATTAGCTTTTCTAGCGCCAGACAAATTTCTTATATTTACCTGCTGCTATTCAAGTCATGTCCTTTTTAGCATGAGAAAGCAAGTCCTTTTCTTTTTATTTCATACATTTTAACCTATTATTAATATAATATATGAGGATCTAAATATAAGTACTTAACTTATTATAGATACAACTTGACTACTTTTCCAACTTCTGTGCAAATGTCGATGTTCGTGCCATTTCAGTACTCCTGGGTAAAATACTAAAACCCCAGTTATGGATTAACCAAGGCAATAAAACTTAGAAATAGAAGGCTTTTTTGACTGCATGGAATATGAAATTAATGTAGAAAAAATATGTACCAGAAAATTTATTGGCGATCTGTGCCGAAGCTCAAATTTATTTTTTAAACAACCAAAGACTGTCTCAATAATCGACCTTTTTCTCAATAAAATCTTCTCTTTTAGTGAGACTAGTGCGTTTTTCATGCCTTTTTTCACTTTAGTGACAAGCTTTAAACCTCTATCGAAGAGTTCCTCAAAGAGCTCCTTCTTGATATAGCCTTTATCTCCGAACAAAAGTCCTGTCAGTCTTTTAGTTATAGTTGGCACAGGTTTTCTGTCATCAACGTTACCTTTGGTTAGAGTAAGTGATTCCAATTTCGTTAATCACCAAGTGCAATTTAAAGCCAAAAAACCAACCACACGTGCTCTTACCAATTTCTGCTAAACCATCAAAAACTTTGTTCCTAGAGATTCTTTTTTTGTGGCAAACGGCAATCGTAGAAGTGTCAATGTAGGAAGATTTTCGCTTGTTCGCAGAACCATTGAAGAAGTAATCCGTAAAACTCTCGGCTTTAAGGCAATAAATCTGTGATATGAAGGCATCTTTGAAAATTCTGATCTATAGAGTAACTTAAGGTAACAAAGATAAAAAGCCTTGAAGTTTTTACATGGCGATTGGTGGTATAACAGGATTATGGTTAGTATTTCTGAGTGCGCTATTTCTGGTTGGTTTTTTGCCATTTGATAAGAACTTATTTGCAAAATTTTCATCTACTACACGACAAAAATCCTCGACGCAGCAGTAAAATATCTTTCTTCATGGGTAACCTCTTAAATTATTGCTAAAATACTTGAGTTTACCCTATTTCCCTCTTTATTAATTCTACTTTTATCTGTTTTCTAATCCATAACTGGGGTTCTTAGAGCAATACAAGATAGTATAGCAAAACTCTCTAAACACTATAACCTCAACTCCAAAACTATTGTTAAGTGGAAAAAACGCTCATTCACTAAAGATGCTCAAACCATTCAATGCACCATAATTATGCTTTCAAACATATATTTGATCATGTTTATGAAGAAAATAATATCGAACATCGCTTAACAAAAGTCAGCCACCAGTCAACTAATGGGCAGGTTGAGCTTATTGAATAGAACACAATTCAACAGTCAAGAAATATTACTATAAGTCACATCAACAACTTAAAGAGCATCTCTATAACTTCGTTATAGCCTATCACTATGCGAAAAGACTTAAAACTCTCAAGGGTTTAAACACCTTTTGAATTCATATGTACAAAGTGGACAAAATCTCCAGAGTTGTTTATAGTTAATCCATGCCATCATATTCTGGGGCCATACATCTAAAAGGTTTAATATATTTTGCTCTATGGTTATCTTTTTAGATTCCTTGTCTATCCTATTCTGCCAATCTCCTGAACGGATACAAAAATAGTAATATCCTACATGCCTTGAAGCAGTTAATACATGTAAAGAGGCAAGCTCATCATGCAACTCAACCCACATAGACAAGGTTAACTGAAAAAATCAAGAACAGAAACAACAAGACCTCTCTTCACAATAAGTGATATTTTACCGCGCAAGATCCTTCTTAGATTCTTGACAACATTGTGCGTCCTGTAACATACCAGAGGGAACGTTATCAGAAAGAGAGGATATAGAATCAACATTACTTACACTAGCAACAGGTGATACATTTTCATCAGAATCAATATTACTTATACTAGTAGTAGAGCTAGCAAGAGGGGATACATTTCTAGAGCAAGAACTACTACCGTACAAGAAAGAAGTACTACCATGAACAATATCTGAAACAGGAGGAGAAGTAGGAAAAACATTAGGACGTCTAGAAAGATTAGGCATGCTATGGTAACTAGGCAAGAACTGGTGACGTGACATGGGAAATGGGAAGCCTTGAAAAGGTGGACGAAAACGATTAGGAAAGGGGTGAAAGGGCCTAAAAAATGGATGTAATGCAGGTGGACGGTTGAAATAAAGCGGGGGCTGGTACACTGAAAAGTGATCTCTATCCGCAAAACCTTGACGGCCACTTCTGCCTCCTACTCTATCATATGGCTTGCCAACATCAGAAAAACTCTCACATCTTTTATTTCTCACCTTTCCACGACTTTCATTACCACTCGAAGAGTCTTGTCGTGTAAAAAGCACTGTCCCATGTTCATCACTATCAGCCGCTCTGGACGAAGATGATTTACTTTCTGAACTTGGTTTCTCTTCGGAAATAGCACCCACACCATTAGAGACTGCCTTACAGTTTTCAGAACCCAACCTTTCACGATAGCTCTCACTCCTACTTGAAGAGTCTTGTCGTGTAAGAGACGCTGTCCTATATTTATCGCTATCAGCTGTTCTAGAGGAAGATGGCCTGCCTTCTGAACTTAGTTTCTCCCTAGAAATAGCACCTGTGTCCTTAGAGACTGACTTATGGTTTTCAGAATCCAACCTTTTACGGTAACTTTTACTCCTACTTGAAGAGTCTTGTCGTGTAAGAGAGGCTGTCCTACATTTATCGCTATCAGCTGTTCTAGACGAAGATAGTCTGCCTTCTGATCTTAGTTTCTCCCTAGAAATAGCACCTGTGTCCTTAGAGACTGACTTATAGTTTTCAGAATCCAACCTTTTACGGTAACTTTCACTCCTACTTGAAGAGTCTTGTCGTGTAAAACGTACTGTCCTATATTCATCGCTACCAGCTGTTTTGGAAGAGAATGGTCTACTTTCTGAACTTGATTTCTCTCTAGAAGTAGCACCCATGTCCCTAGGTACTTTTCTTCCTTCCATCTCCAGGAAACACAGATCAATTGCACGACGAAAGACTTGTTCCTTACTTTCCGATTTGGCAAATCTGAGCAGATTAGAAACATCTGACGAAGCATCACGGACAGAATGGATTAGCTTTTTGAAGGAAGAGTACAAGCGATCCCCTTTCTCAATGGAAGTCTCCAAACCCTCTACCATAGAAGAAAAAGTACTGATAGATTGAGAAAAGCTTTCCAAAAGACTAACAAAATCCTGCTTATTAGAATCAAATCGTGGTATTGATCCTAATGCTTCACCAGAGGAAACAAGCCTATAAAAATCCTCAGCATTGAAAGACACAAGCCCGGAGGATTCTTTCAGATTGTAGCACAAACTCCATAAAGCTCTAAAATCATTATCACTGGAACACTTTTGAATAAATTCATCTTTTGTCGCTAGCGCTACAGATTGCAATTGATCCACCTGTTCATTCAAACTTCTACTAACATCGAACAACGACTTAAGCTTGTTCTTCAAACAATTTAACAAGAAGAGAACTATACTATTGTCCATTTCTTTATACCTAATAACATACGTGCTCAGCTCATTGTAAGCCAATATCATAAGTACTTCAACAATTATTTTAAATTAACAATGTTTTATACCAAACATTCACTATTGGAAAAAAATGGAACAAGTTATAAATTTGCTTAACTCTCCAAATTAGAGGGAAAAAGAGCTCTTTTTCATTTGTTCTACTACCAATGAAACTTGGTATGAAACAGCTATATGCAGGTTTGCTGTAAAACTTCAGCAGTTTTCCACTCCTTTAAAGCATCATGCTCTTATAATAGTGATATCAAATATAGGTCTTAACTATTTTCATCTCAAGACCTTCTGCAAAAGGTGATTGAAAAAGTGATGTAAGAGAGGTAGAAGAAGAATAAGCAGATCAAGTAAGGTAAAAAATGAGCTTTAGTTACTATAAAATGAAGAAGCACCCAAGAAACTTTCGTAATATAACAGGTTTAACTATAGAGGAGTTTGAAAAGGTGGTGGAAAAAGTGAGGTCTGAGTGGAAAAAACTTGAAAAACAGAAAAAGTGCCATGGTAGAAGATCACAACTACCAACTCTGGAAGATAAGTTATTTTGCGTAATTTTGTACTGACCTTACCCAGAAAAAGTAGACAGGTAGTTAAGACGTTTTTTTCATGAAAATGATGAATCAAATTTTTCAGGAATGCAATAGTTAATAGTAGAATGTCTACGTTGTTTGTTATAAAAAATTGACCTTACCCAGAAAAAGTAGACAGGTAGTTAAGACGTTTTTGAAGTAAAATAAAACGTTTTTTCAAAGAGGTGTAGTATGACAAAAAGAAAAGAATATACAGCAGAATTCAAAATTGAAGCTATAAGACTAGTAAAAGAAACAGGTCAATCATCAGCAAAAATAGCAAGAGATTTGGGTATTAGCGGTGATTCATTAAGCAGATGGGTAAAAACATACAATGATAGAATGTCTGGAGTAGATGCGTTTCCAGGAAAAGGGAAAGTAGCTCATTGCGACAAAGAAAAGTTTGATTTAAAGAAAGAACTGGCAAGAGTAACTAGAGAAAGAGATATTTTAAAAAAAGCCCTGGGATATTTTGCAAACCAAAAAGAGTGAAATATTCTTTTATAAAAGAGCATGAAAACTGCTGTAAAATAAGAGAGCTATGCAGGTTTTTGAACGTATCTGCTTGTGGTTATTATAAATGGATTTCTAAGGAAAAAAGTAATAAAAAATCAACAAGAGAAGAGCTCATAAAAGATATTCAAAAGATATATCAAGCGTCACAATGCAGATACGGAGCTCCACGCTGAATTAAAGGTTTTAGGTAAAAATTATAACATCAAAACAGTGCAAAATGTTATGCAGGAAAATGGCATTCAAGCCCAACTTAGACGAAGGTTTAAGACTAAGAAACTTCAAACAGACAATAGAGTTATAACTCCTAACATATTGGATCAGAATTTCACCACTGATCAGCCAAACAAGATATGGGATTACATACATAAACACCAACGAAGGATGGCTATATTTGGCAGCAATAATAGATTTATATTCACGCATGGTAGTTGGTTGGTCAATGAGTAATTCAATAAATAAGCAATTAGTTATAGATGCTTTATTGATGGCTGTTGATAGGCGCAAACCCGTTAAAAATCTACTATTTCATAGCGATCAAGGATCACAGTACACCTCTAAAAATTAGAGATTTTTACTGAATACAAAAAGTATTATTTCTAGCATGAGTCACAAAGTTACGATAATGCTGTTTCGGAGAGCTTTTTTAGTTCACTAAAGAGGGAATTACTCATTGATACCTCACAACACTCCGCACAACAAGCTAGAACCGCAATATTTGAATACATAGAAATTTTTTATAACAAACAACGTAGACATTCTACTATTAACTATTGCATTCCTGAAAAATTTGATTCATCATTTTCATGAAAAAAACGTCTTAACTACCTGTCTACTTTTTCTGGGTAAGGTCAATTTCTTCATGTCCAGCTCCTGATGCTAAGTGTAACGGTGTATGTAGTAAAGCATTCTGCTCATTAACATTAACTCCTTTGTTGAGTAAAAACCTTACAGCATTTGCTTCATTCAACATCGCAGCTAAATGAAGTAAGCTATCTTTTCTTGCACAAGAGAGCGCACTTTTACCATCATCATCAGTGATCAGTGGATTAATATTTTTCCTATTGAGTAAGAGCGCAACCATACTAAGCTCGTTAATTTCTACTGCATAATGTAGCGGTGTCTTTCCATTTAATCCTCTGACATTAACATCTAATCCAGGTTAGACACTTTATTAATTCTAAACTTAAGTTAGCAGACATTATTTAAAACTTAATATTAGATAATTCTTGTAATGAGTTTGTAATCTCTTCGGTTAGCGCCATATGAATCTTTTCAGTGTCACTCAGTGATGCAAGTAGTGCTGACACTCTATTTGGAATATTAAGCAGATTATTACGGACAACTCTTGCTACATTAAATGCTTCAGTTTTTACTTCCTCTACTGCTACAAGTTCACCAATCTCAGCCCTAGCTTTTGCCTCAAGCAGTTTACCACGTTCCATTTCATTTTTTATTCTAGTTTTTAGCAACATCGTGGAAAGGTTACTTGTATTTTCGTTTTCTGGATTTTTCCTCCTCAGTGGCTGACTTGGATCTCTTATTGCCGCTACTGCTTCATTTGCTTGTTCTCTATTGATCAAACCATCCTCCAACTCAACTATTCCTTTCTTTACTAAATAACAGACATATTGCTTTGATACTCCTATCTCTCTTGCCCATTCTGTTTGTGTAATTTTCACTTTTTTCCTACTGTTTTTCTCCTTGAATTTCTGCAAAAGTTTTACCAGTACCGGCTAAAATGGCATCTCTTCCGGTATATATTTGCCAACGTTTTATGGTTACATCTACAAATTTTGAATCTAGCTCTATTGTTCTGCAAATTCTTCCTGTTCTCTCACATGCAATCAGTGTACTTCCAGAACCGCTAAATGGATCAAGTACTATGTCTCCTGGTCTGCTGCTGTTTACTATTGCTCTCTCCATTAGCTCTACTGGCTTCATCGTTGGATGTAGTGTATTATGCGTTGGCTTATCATAAAACCACAGATCACTTTGATTTCTACCACCATGCCACTCACGTTTATTGCCGCTTTTCCATCCATAGAGCATTGCTTCGTATTGTCTTTGATAATCAGACCTGCCTAGCGTAAAATGATTCTTTGCCCAAATGATAAATGTTGACCATTTTCCTCCTGCCTCTTCAAATGCTTTTTGCAACGTTGAAAACTCTGATGATGATATGCAGATGTAAATTGCACCTTTCGTATATGCTAAAATATGGGAACAGATGTCATAGAGAAAAAGTTCGTACTTTTCACCTTGATTATCATTTAATATCTTTTTGTCTTGGCTATTACCATAATCAACGTTATATGGAGGATCACAAACAGTAATGTCTGCCATTTTATCATCTAACAGCGCTTTATATGATTCAACTACAGAGCTATCACCACAATAGATTCGATGATCACCTAAAATCCATAAATCACCTGGTTTTGTTATTTCTACCTTTTTGTCATCAACAACTAAGTCAGAAAGATCTTCTTTTTCACTATCTAAATCATCAAGGAAATGTTGAACTTTTTCTAATTCAAACCCTGTCATTTTTAAGTCAAACTGTAAATCTTCTAACTCTTGAATTTCTACTTTCAAAAGCTCATCATCCCACTTTGCCCAATTAGCTGATTG
>DWTU01000144.1:0-21935 GCA_018251515.1 Cecropterus confusis | reverse complement strand
GGTTCAACCACCTTAAAAACGCATATGCTACTCATCATAAATAAAGTAGTATCTGGCTTAACGTTCGTTCCACCAGATCACCGATAGTTCCCATTCCCTACTTGCTAACCTTTAGTCCCTATTGTAACTAGGTAGGTAATATCACTCGTTTACTTCCTCGTCAATCATCGTTTCGTCATAACATGACGGATGTGATTCTTACTATAACGAGAACACCTGTACTAAACCGCATAGGGGACCTCGCTAACGATGACTTAACGACATGCAGGCCGACCTTGTTAATGCTTCGTGCAATATTTTAGTACTTATAGCGATACGCTTAATTCAATATCTTGTCATTACTAAGTTATTGATAATAAAGTAATTTTCTTTCCTTGGAATATCGATATGATATTCCATGAAAAGAAAATTAATGCAGTTTATTTTACGTCGGGTAGAATGTTTGAGCTTTAGTTTGCCAGTAAAATTCCATTTTTACCATCTTGCTATCCAGCGGAATGTAGCTAAGAAATACCTATATAAGCACATAAAACGTATCACGTAAGAAGTTTTCGTATCTGTGATATGTTAGTCAGAGTATATCTACGTCCTTCCACCGAAATTAAAAACAGCTTCGCGGTTGACAAAGGGTTGGTAGTGTGGTACCTCTCCGTTTGAACCTTATTGATTCTACTAAAAACTCTGCAACTTGGTATAAAAATATAAAAGTGCGACGGCTGCTGCATGTAACTGTCCAGCAAAGTGGTGCAGTGTAACGGTAGGCGGCGCGCGGTGTTGCGCACGAGCACTCTCTCCCGCCCTCCCCGCGCCGCCCAACACGCAGCAAATCAGAATTCGTCACCTATCTCCTCTTTTTACTAAAGACAGGCGTCCCCAATTGTTCCAAACGGAGATGCGATATTTCGAACGACTTAGGAAACACGCTTATAGTTCCGCTTCATTTTGAAGTGCTACGCAACTTTTGCGGAATCATTGGAAGTAAAGTGATTATTACAACGGGCCCCCTACTTGATATTATATACATTTTGATAAGTTTGCTAAAATTTGTACTTCAAAAATATATTTAATACATAATGAGGAATTTATGCTGCACTCAATCTTAATGAAATAAATAGAATATAAAGTGTCAGAGTATCTCATAGCTATAGTCAAGCGATTATCATTATTCGTAGGCGATTCCAAATTCTTATTGTTTATTCTCATATTATTAACTGTACATCGTAAAAGTATAAAATGAAAACATTCAAATTGCTATTCACATAAGAAGCAATTTCATAAATTCATCTCTTGTCTTAAAAAAACAAAACGTAGTATATAAATAAAAGCGATTTGTGGTGCATAAAATATAAATTCAATTCGATAATATTACATTGTGTTCATCGAACTGCAGGTGGTCTCCGTCGTCGATTTACAGTGTTTTAGTTACAAGAGCAGTAGACAAAGGGCTATTCAAGGGATGCCATAAAGCACGCTTGATTTTCCTCGAAGTCAGACGCGGCGTGTAACAGTACCCACCGTCTACTGTCGTCGGAGACCATACCGGCTTACGATTCGGACTTGCAAACACAAACAGATCGAATCTGCTTTATCTGCGTAAGGCAGCTCGTCGAAGCCCACGCTCGTAAATAGGATCTTGTCTAGTCAGGTTGGTGATACATCCCTCGATACCGAATGAAATATGGATAAATGAAACGGGCGCAGTCTTGAGTTATGAACTGTGATAATAACGTACGAACTCAACGCGAGCAACCGAGTGGCGGCGAAGCAATTACTTTACATCTATTAACGCTTACAGAACACATTAGACGGAATGACATATCGATGTGGAAATGAATTTAAGTGGAAATGGCGATCGCGATGTCATCTACTCATCTCGCATATAGGTACAACTGTTGACCGCAAGGAATCCACCGGCCACCGTAATCATAGCCGCTCGTACGTGATAGATACGATTTACAGGTTCGTTTCAATCTTCCGCATCCGTGGCTGTACCAGCTGCAAATTGCATTGCGGCTTACTGGTGTCCATAGGAAACGAATTAACTACATTAGATGCTCACGACAACTAACGCGCTATGTTAAGTATTGTCATACTCAATGCGTTCGTGTTTAAATGTTACGTAACACGTATATCGGCGTTGTATCTCTAATCGCTACGTATACATGCTACAGCTCATAGTCTATATTAAGTTTATTATAAAGCTCAGCAACGCATTTTCCTCGCCACAAACGAAATTCATAATATTCATGATGTACTCATCTAGCAAGAGTTAGAAGGGCTTCCGTCTTTATGTTCATTTTAGAATCGCGTTACATCACATATTATATGCTTTTATCTTTTTTATTTAACATAATTATAGCTGTAAACATTAAGCAACCTACACTACGTATCTTGTTATAACACCCAATTATATATGTATATATCTCATTTTATTTGAGCGATAAACTGTTGAGTACTTTCGTAGTAATGGATATATAAACTACTGCCGATTACAACACCGGGAACGGCTATTAATAGATTACAATCTTCGGTGATCATTACACAACATTCTCTGATCTTCGAAGCGTACATTTATCAACCGTAAATATTTCGCCGCCAGAATTAATTTTATCGTCGGTCAAATGATAACCGTTAAGTTGGTTGCAATGAGAATTAGGAAGCGATTAAGTATGCATTGGACCCTAATTGCTAGATTTTTTTTTTTAGTATATACGTGCCTTGTTTGCATCTTCTAACAGTACAAATGAAGTACCAAAAAACGTGTGTAATATTTATGTAAGTGTAATTAAGTCTATTCTAATTAATACGGATGACTGACGATTACTATCCATTCATTACACTTGTCTGGGCTAACGAATATTCGGCGGAAAAGTTTGATGACATAATTAATCATTATAGTTAAAAGCCGCTCGCATTTTAGGAATCATGTTGTTAGATTATTTTATTTATGATTTTTACTAATTTATGGTTTATATGTTTTTATTTTGGTGTAAAAAAACTAAAAATATATAATTATTGTCAATTATACATGAAATTGTTTTCTAAATGTTAATGTGATACGTAATTTACTAACATGCGTTAATCTTGTTTAAGATTAACGAGAGTTAAAAGCAGATTCTACTCTGTCACTTAAGTAGAGTATAATCTGATTCATTATTTCCTAAGCTAAGTGTAGCGCTTGTGGCAGGTACCGCTCCAATAAAGACCAAGATATTATTGACTTAAAATTTGCAATAACATGTTCATGCAGCTACAAGTCACATAATTTTGTATATTTGTTATTCCAAGATAGCATTCATTTAAAACGTATGTGAAAATGCTTCGAACATAATACAAAATCAAATAATAAGTAAGACAAGACATATCGAGTAATATTGTAGAAAACAAAATCTTTAAAACATCTTGGTATCGAATTTTATTTAAATTAAATTATTGGAATTAAATACGTACGTTCAACGAGTAATTATTACATTATTGTACGTAGATATTTATGTGTACAAACACAAATGCTTAACAAAAGTAGCTCCTTAGCTAAAGAATTTATAGAAAGCAGATATTCAGTTTATACCGATAACGTAGACTAGTATATCGCTGGCGTTAGTCGTAAACAATAGTAGTTACAACATAAATAGTCTAAATATATATTTATTTGAAAGGCGATTCGGAATGGGCGGGCGGGTTGGCCAGCGGCGCGCACGAACACGCCTCCGCCTACCACTCACGCGGGTATTGTTCCTGTCGGTTTTAGCTTTTTCATACCCGCATCTACTGTAAGCGCCGCCAATTAGACGTAACTCTTGTGATTGAAAAACTAATGTTTTAATAAAAGGGTCCGAGATTTAAATCCCAGGCACTTAAAATAATTTACTATCATAAAATTAATTATCACTGCTTTACGATAAAGGAAAACGGAAAAGGAAACCTACACTCCAGAGAGTTCTAAAAAAGTTCGCAAAGGTGTGTGACGTCTATACGTAGATTATGGCCTGAAACTCTAAATCTAAGAGAAGACCCTAGTGTATGCCTAGTAGTGGGAAAATAATGGATTGACAAAAAATATGCGTTATAGTAAATTTCAAAATTAATATTTGAATTGGCTTGAGTATGTAGTGAAATACGTTAGAATATTAACAATAAAATTTCAGTTCGTGAAAAATAAAAGTCTGAGAAAGTTCAATATTAGATGTCCATAAATCCATTTACTTTCTAGTTTTTAAACTGTTAACAAGTCATTAAACTTGTGTTATAAAAAAATAATATATAATTAAACAGTTCCTTTAAACAGGTGACCATTATCGTGTGAGACATCACAACTACGTGTAAAGTTCTTAACACGTACAATGTAACTATAAACATGAATCGTGAGTTGATTGTCTGGGCTTGTACTCCGTTAGGCTGGCGACGTCAACGGTCTGCCATTTCTCACACACCATGCAAATGCTTGACGCGAACCTGCAGGCCATCTTCATCACATTAAGCTAATATGTAATTGATTGGCTTCGCGGTGCACAGGAGCGGCGACACACTCCTATCCCATTGATGCAAAAACACTAATGATATAACGGTAAGGCGTGTCTTCCGGCACGCAACATGTTTTGTGCTCGCATTCAATTTTTGACTTTTGATATATTGAGCGATCACTTTCAAGCGAGGCGACAGCGCTCCGTCGACCCAAATAAATGCATTTACCGACTAAATTTATTACGGCCGCCGAGATGTTATTATCGCTAAGATCTCCTAGTCCATATTAAAAAATAAACATCGGAATGAGAACACTGTCAATTCGAATGGTGTTAAGATTTTACGCGTAAAGTAGGTCGATTTTGGTATTTAACTGTTAATGCATTACTTAGCTTTTATTCATGCAAAACATTTCTGATCTTATCTGACACTGATACGTTTTTACATTTGCCTCAATATGCAATAAATATATTTTAAATCATTTCACGTTGCACTTTCACAATTTATCTAAAGTACTAGCTTTTTGTCCCGGCTTCGCCCGCGTAGAATTTGGTCTGCCACATTAAGATTCGTTACAAATCATTTAAGTTTTTTAACTATACGTTCTACTCGTATCCAAAATTATTTTAGACGTCTAACTTTAAAACTGATGGATTTCATACAATCTTTGAACCCCTATTTTATTAAAGGGGAAACCCCAGGAGGAGCAATTTTCGATATTCCTTTCTTAGTGTTCATTTAAGTTAGTTAATTAAGTTTAAGTTATATTTTAAACTTCGCTTGTATGGTGTCTTGATAAAAGGTAGCCTATGTCCATTTGCAGACTTGAGATTATCCATATCAAATTTCACCAAAAACAGATCTGCACTTTATGTTACAATGACACTGATTAACAAACGGGACCAACAGGTTACTTTCGTTTACTGTTCGTGTCAGTCAAGGATTAGTATGCAATGTATGTATTGAATTTATGGAAACGAATTATTTTTGCAAAACTGAAAGGGTTACAATAATTTACAAAATAAGGTTATTTATCTATGTGTCTTTAGTTTTGGCAGGTCCTAATTACTAGTTGACTGGTCTCATGCCAGCAAGTGAGTCTATTCTAGTCATTACCTTTAGTCATAAAGAGTAATCGGTTATTTTTCCAACATTCGTAACCATTCATCTTAAAAAAACCTATGTAATCGTATTATAACTATTTCTTAGTTATGCGTTTGTATGATAGATGACTTATTATTAAAGTTATTTCGAATGGTACAGATTACGCACGAGAACAGATCTATTCCAATTCTTCGTTTACTGAACATGCAATGTGAAATTCTAAAACAAAGCCGTTACACAAGACTGAGTTGTTAATTTTTTTGGCGAAATTTCACACATCAATCTAAGTTATACCTTCTAGCTCATTTGCATGTCCGTTGTTACATTGTGTTCAAGAGATCGTAACATGTGTCTGATAATGATACAATTTTCTTTGAAATTGAATTAAATCAATCGTTCTTTAAATCATGTGATATATTTCAATATACTTTTAACCATCACTACAACCTAAATAAAAATAAAACAAAATAGGTTATTGATATAAACACATTCACATATACAAGTCGCAAGGACCTTTTTCTAGGTTCCATATCTGTCTTACAGGAACTCCGCTCATAGACATGCACAAGCCTTTACACCTTTTTATTTCGTTTGAAATTTAAAAGTAGCATTTTTTTGTTCATTGCACCATAATGAGTAAACATGAATTCCAAAAAAGAGTGGCATTTTTGATTCAATAATGCATCCTCAAATGTAATGATAGTTATTAAAGTAACCGCATGCCGCTTAGCATCCACTAGGAAAGTGGAATGCAATCTGATAACCACATAAATTAAGAGTAAAAGCTGGTACGCTCCCTTTTACAAGTGCGTACATCGCAAAGTCAACCGGTTTAGTTATAGGTTCTAGTATTTTTTGCCGTTCACCTGTTACCGCGACCCGTTAGAAGCGGGGACTTAGCGGACACACCTCTGCGCCATCTTTGGTCATGTGGTGCGGGCGTGCACCTCGGATGTCCACTATACTGGTCATTTACCTTGCTTTTACTTTCAGGTAACGCCCGTGTTACTGCTGGTCATCGTTGCGACGGCCGAGAAGAAAATAGAGTTACAAGATATTGAGGATGACAACCTGAAGAGTGAAAATCAAAAGGATTTCGAAGATCAACCCGAAGCGAGAAGTCAAACAGATGAGACCGGCCCGGGGCCTATGGAGTTCTTCAAGAATGGATTCCTTAGATACTTCGAGGCACCCACTCAACCGCAACAACAACGCTACGTCCAACAATATGCAGTCAGTGAGGCTCCAGAGAGGGTATCAGTTACCCCGAAGCCACAGTATGCATCGCATCCGACCCCACAACAGGCAATGGTCGGGTATCTGTCCAATGTACCGATGCAAATATACTTAGTGCCTCAATACTATAGCGAAACTTCCGAGCAAGCTGCTCCACACGGAGTACAATATCAGGCTGTTGCTCGAGTCGCTAGCTACCAAACACACCCAGAGACCGCTCAATCACAAGCCAACTACGTCGAAGTGCCATCTTACGTAGCACCAACAGCGAAGACATATATACAACAATACACTCAACCTGTCGCTTATGTTAGTTACCCACAGCCAACTATTGCCCCCGTGCAAGCTACCGTCGCTCCTGTGTTAACGTATCAAATGCCAGTCGTACAGTATCCAACAGCTATAGTGACGCAACAACCACCTAAAGCTTATTATCAGAGCCCTCAATTTGAGGAACCAAGCGGTGATGAAGAAGTTCAAGATAATGAAATAGATAATCAGAAGCATTATTCAACGCAAACAGAAGCACCATATAAGTCAGAGTTTCCTCGGCACTATAATTCTAGAACTCCTTTGCGCGAGGAATATAGGTCTGGCCCTACTGAGCTACCTCGTCCCAGTCCGCTTTTGCTAAAGCCTGCTCCGTCACATTTGGCTCATATTCCAAAAGCTCTACCAATATATCGTCCACCCAAACCAGTGTACGGCACGCCTAACTTTATTCCTGCTCCTATTACACCGAGGCCCATTGACGCTTATCTACCTAAACCAAGACCTGCATCCTTGTTAGACTCCTACATACCTTCTAGCGTGCAAGTTGAATATCTTAAAAGAGGGTTTATCAAGGACCCTCTGCTGTTATACGAAACTTTATCAAACGGCCGTCATTTTCCTCCTCCCGTGATACCACGCCATTACGAAAGAGGATTTCTTCCAAACCAAATGTACCATACTGCCTCTGGTGGTATCACTTATGGGCACCATAAAAGAGCATCAAAAGGAGACAAGGTCCCGCAAAAGTAAGATTGACAAGTTGAAATATTGCGTTATGCAAATGTATATACACTCTAGTAAGTTAGGCTTTAATTAATTAAGAGGCTCTAAGCATGTTATTCTATAAAGAGAAACGAAGCTCGGCGTTGTGAGTTATAACACAAGTCGAATGGTCAGTATTTTACCACTTATTGTTATATTAAATAAAATGTTGTTATTGGAATATTATTATATGTTTTATTTGTCCTCTGGTACTTATAAAAAACAGTTCATTCAACGTTATAGACATTATACTTTTGAGTACATGTCAAAATTTATATGTACATACATATGAAGTAACTAAAATAGGTCCCATTTTAACATTAATTTTATATTGATTATGGCCCATTTTGTCCATTCACCACGATATCTTGGCGAAGAAAACTTGTGGATTGATATAGATTGCGTGATAATTGGCTCAATTCCACGCTGCTGAGTTTTGAATACCTTACTACGTATAAGTAATAGGCTTAATTTTGCTTGATTTAACTGATATAGGGCACGTGTTATAAAAAGTAGTTACAGCATAGTAGTTGAAACTCAGCTTCTCAGTCGAGGGCTCCGAGATTCAAATCTCTGGAATGTAACTCTATCATATCAAAGTTATGTGTTTATAAATTAATCATCATTCGCTATAATTGTGGAGACAAAATTTGAGAGGAAATATACGCATCTGAAAGCTTATAAAAAAAGGTTTTAAAGGTGTGTGAAAAGTTAGCCAGGGCTGTAAACTATGGTCTAGACTACAATCTTTTTTCTCTGAGAGCCATGCCCAGCAGTAGGACAGTTATGAGTTGACGATGGCGCGCATATCCAGGTGTTTTGGTTTACGTTATAAATATTAGAATTTTCGCTCATATTACTCAAAATAATAAAAAAAAAGATTAGTGTATCAAATGCTAATAAGTTGATGAATAACATCAACCTTATTATCCGCCATCCTCTGAGATCCACTGCTGGACATAGACCTCCCCAAATGAGTTTTTATTATTATTATTATTAGGCTGAAATATTATTATATTATTGCATTATATTATTGCTGCCGCCCATGGACATCTGTAAGTAACTTCATATAGAACTGGGGTTCTATTTGAAGTCGATCATAGGTGCGTTGCTACTCTCGAGGACTGAGATGAGCGCCTCATATATAAGTGAGTCGGCATCCACACTCTTCCAACGAATCGCAAGAACTGCTTCACGCTAGAATTAGGTGTGGCGCTAATACTTCCTCGGTCGAACTACACTGGTTCTTCCACCTTTTAGGTAGATTTGTTGCCAATAGCGATCGCACACGGCATGAGTGTAAGTGATCGCAATGGGTGTTAATTTACGCAGACTGGCGCTGTTCCTCATCTCCTGGTTACTATTAAACCTTAGTGTGTTCATGGCACCCACGTCACAGTAAAAATCCTAGTGTGCGGCTATGAGTGTAGAAAGCGTTTATGTTTTATCCTTCGACGTGCTACAACATCGATAAAAGAAGGAATGAGATAACACAATTGTGCGTTTCAATAACTAAGATGTTTCGATGTAACTATGTATCTTACGTAGAAAAGACATCAACGAGCGTACAACTTCTAGGAAGCATTCATTTATTATTACAGATTGGAGACGTTGGTCTTGAAAACTTTATGCATGTTAATTCAAGATTTTGATTCTTCCGCCAAACATCCGTGTACAATCTGTACTGTGCAATCCGTAGTAATCCATGCTTAAATACAATTTGTTAACCCACTTCTGTAGGAACTAGTAATATTGTTAAAAATATTAAAACAAATAACTCAACTACTAAACAATTTTTATGTAATAATATAATGTTACAATAATATATTTAATTTAACGAATTATACGAGTTTGCGTGAAAACAGTCAAGTAAAAGTATTATAATTCATATTTTTTCGAATGCTTTATTTAGTAGCTTTCATTTGATATCCATATTATCGTGATAATAAAAAGTCACCCCCTATTTTAAAAACGTATATAGTCTGTATCACTCAGACAATTTTAATGACATGTCATACCTCACGATCCGTCAAGCCGCTTGGGCTGTAGCTGTATAAATATAAACAAACGTATATGATCGGCCCTCCTTCTGACACGGTCAGGTAAAAACCTTTAATTAGATTCCTTAGTCAAATTATGATACATCAAAAGGCATACATATACATATATGTATATTAAAATGGAGTAATATAGTATATCGTGTTTTTAACGCAGTTATATAACCAATGGAGTGTATTGGCCTTACGATGAACCATAAAAGACATTAAAATTTATTTATGATTTACTATATTTCTTCATTGCGGTCTGTTGCAAAGTAGATCTATAACTATACTTGCTCGTCGTCATCGCATTATTGTGTCACTGATGGGCACGGTTCTTCTCTCAGATTAAGAAAGTTTTAGGCAATAGTCCATCGCGTTTACCAAGTGCGAATTGGTATAGGTACTTCGCTCACCTTTGAGAGCTTTTTTTCTTTAAAAACTTTCAGGTAAAAGTTTAGGTACACAACTTACACATTAACAATGTTTTCCTTCGCCGAAAAGAATATCTTTGCCAAGAATTTATTATCTGCTTTATTCAAAGAAAAGATTAGTGTGCCTTTTAAGGTATCTGAAGCCAGGACAGGCACGCTAATGGTATTCCGTCGTACACAAAGTCACGAATAGACAATTGTTCTACTGCTTTCTATTAATTATAGAGAAAGTGCAATAGGATCTTCCTTCTAACTCACTTGTATACACACGAAAGTGACCTATGAAAACGTGTAAATCCAAATTATTTATTATTAAAATATAAAACAAAATACCGTGATTACACTGTCTCTATTTAAATTACTCTATAATGATAGCGGAGAAAATCCCTTATTATGATACAAATTATTTTATAATATATATATATGATGATATAATTATGTATTTTTTATTTAATTAAAACGATAAAAATAGTAGAACATTTAGTAATAGGCGTGAGAGAGTGCCATCTATGATCATGTTCAAGTACTTTATTGATGCCGTGAGTAAGCACCGCTATTTCTCTGGATTTATCGTCATCAAACACTTGTGAACTTGACGACCAAGAGCTTTTGCACACTTAATATAGATGGAAGCACATTCACTCAAGTTGCTTCAATGATGCGCATGCTCACTTCATTTCACTCTTCGTTTGAAGTACTTGAAATAGAACGCTAGGTGGCGTTGCGTGAAAAAATAGCATGTTTTTTGTTTTCAAGTGACAGTTAAAGTCCTAGTTACCACTTAATACAGTTCGATTAACCATTTAGCTATTTTCTTGTATATTATAAAGCGAGACAGTTCTTTTTTATTTTTAGAAGAAGCGAACGAGCATGCAGTTTCCCTTTTTTTAATATAGAAGTTCGGCTCACTTATACATGAGGCGACCATCTCAGTCCTCGGGAGTAGCAATGCATCTGTGATCGACTTCAGATAGAACCCCTGTTCTATATGAAGTTGCTTACAGATGTCGACGGGCGGCAGGAAACACATACGATCAGGTGGACTATATGCTGGTTTGTTATTTCAGTCTGATAAAAAAAACACAAATAATGATTTAAACGTTGTACTGACAATCAATGCTTCAAAAAGTTTTATATTAGGTGCTCTATATAAGAAACTTTATGATATGTAATTAATTCAATAATTATAATGTGCTAGAAATAATTTCAATTATTCAAGTTTGGACGACAAAAACAGTAACAGTTTAAAACATAAATTAAAATGAACAGTGGACATGATCACTATTTAATATAACAATGCTATAATGATGTATAATTCTTGTTAGACTTTAGATATAATTATAGAAATAGTACATAGAAATTAGTACATTTACTTTCATTTTCTATAATACCGATAAATACAAGTCGTTGTGACGGTAATTTTAACGCATTAGTATAAACTGTATCGATATTTGATTACAATAATGGACCATTTGTCTCACTGACGTCGAGATTGTTCGTAATTGCTATTCAGAACAGGTATCGAGTTTATGAGTAATGGGCACTAAGACATCTAATACTTATTGTGTAGCAATAATTATTGTAGAGGCTTTTTTGTTAAACGCCTAAATAGATAAGGTTTTGTTTAAGGTTTTTGTTGCCATAATATGCCATATTAGGTTTCTAAGTCCTTACAATTTGAAAACTGGGACAATTAATATATAGAATGTTTCTTGTTTAGACATAGTCGAGTAATTAGAGACTAAAGTTAAAACAGATTTATTCCACCAAAACTAACTTTCCGCTAGTTTTGGCTATTTCCCACCAGCAATAGAACTTATTTTAATGGCGGAGTTATGTTCTATCCACCTCTGTATATTATCGGAGGTACTAGTTTCGATAAGACGATTTATTGTCTATTGATTTTAGAGGAAAAAAAATGCAAAATGTAAGATAATTTCTTGTTTACTCTATTAGCTTATGAATGACACGTCATGATTGCTTTGATTATTACATTTAAAAAAATATTATGAATACTCATACATTTTCTGCTGTCCAATAATAGTTCTTTGTTCATGATTCGTTACGTTTGACGACCCACGTGGCGGAGTGGTCACTATACCGGTCTGACACGCAGTGGGTCCCGGGTTCGATCCTCGGCCAGGCAGACGTATGAATGATGAGTTTAGATTTCTGTACTGGGTCTGGGTGTTTGTGTATTCGTGTTCATGGCACCTACGATACAGGAGAAAATCCTACTGTGGGGCTATGAGTGTAGAAAGCGTTTATGTCTATTACGTAAGTTATTCTTTTTTGATTTGTTTTGATATTTCCAAGGCTCATTTTTGAACGTGTCATATGTGTTAGAGTAATTTGTTATTCATGAATTAACATGAAGAACAAATAACTCTTTCTTACACAAATATGAGTTCAAATAAAATGTAATAATACATAGTAACAACCCTATTGTTAAATGCATTTAGATTAGGTATTTATAATCTAGTACTAGTTGTTATTGCGTGGAGCCATATAAAAGGATAAATGCGGATAGTTCAGTAACGGAAATAGTGACAGTAGTCAGAAACTTTCTTATTAGGTTTGATTTATTTAGGTATTTTGCATATTAATATTTAAAACTAGATGTTGCGATTTTCTCTTCAATAGATAATCTATTGAAAACATGTTCGGCCTTAAGACCGGCTTGAGTATAAGGATTTTCACTTTTTCTTGTTCATTTGCATGTTGAAGCATTACATTATACATAACATATTGAATAATACTGCCGTAGTTCCATTGTCTGTAGATATTGAAATATTCATTTAGGGTTATATTAAGGTATGTAAATTTTACTATATTCTCGCGTTTAAAGTGAGATTACGAGAGTCAATACACAATTAGAATCATATACCTAACAGGATTATGTATACAAAGTTGATGAAGTTTAACAACCGAAACTTCTGACTTAATATGCTCACTGAAATACGGAAGTTGTATGAAATTCCCCTAATTTCATACAACTTCCGTATTACACTGCAGAACCCATTTAACATGTACTCTATGAAACTTAGTATTTACAACTTAGAACTTAGAACTATTTTCGTATTTAGAATTTAGAACTTAGAATTCCTGCGTAGAAATAAGTATTTTACTGTTTTAGAAAAATCATAACCCTAAAGGTGTAAAATAAGCGTTGAAAGTTTCTTTTAAAGGCTGCTCTATATATATATAAGTAAGCTCTATAAAACTTAGTATTTGGCTTTCTGTGTAGAAATAATGAAATAATTTTGAAATAGCACCAAAACTTCACGGGTTTTAATAATAATTGAAATTACATATTATTGGACTTATCTATTGTGGTGAACTATGACCTAAAGTTTCTTATAGGAGGTATATATATTTAATGATTACTCACGGTATACTTATTAAGCTATTGCATAGCTTTTATCGCAGGCTTTGAGCGCGACGACCGAATCAAGAAACTCCGTAACGAAAATAAATATGGTATGACTGTACGAAGCTCGCACGGGTCGAGACGAGCTGCTCCGAAATCGGACGAATATGTAAGAAGCTGTTGGTGAGAAACTTATGTTTCTTATTTCAGTTACCATAAACCTATAGTTTCGATCATAAAAATTCCTGAATAACCTACATGTCTTGTAAGATAATAAAAATATTTTAAACGATATTAACTTCTCATTTATTCAATAAAAGAAAAAAAAATGGTTTCTTATCGGTCACCACGCTCAAAAAGTTTAACTTGATTAATATCAAAGAAAAAACTTAAACTAATATTAAAGTTTAAAGAAAAGATTGTAATATTATAAATAATTATAATTGCATAAGTTGATAAAAAATGCTATGCAATAGCTTTACCGCGGCAGTCCCCGAGCGCCGAACGTTTTTTTTCTTTGTATTTCATTTATACGTCACGTATTGCGTGCTAAATCAAGTTATAACAGATATACAAATGAAAGAAGAGAGAGAAAGAAGCTAGAAGAAGAAAAATATTATAGTTCTTTTCATGTGAATCCACTAACATATTACAACATCGCCTCTACTATGCATCCAAACGTGTAACCATTACTCGTCAATATAATATCCGTTCATAACATTCAAATGTACACCTCAGTCATGTCACCTTAGTTCAGAAGCTAAATTTCCCCCTGACCTTGAAGAAGCCCATGCTAGTCTTGTTGTGGAGCAGCGAGGTGACGCCCACGTAGCTCTGTATCACGATGGGGGAGTGGTGTATGCAGCAGGCTGACGACGGCATCGCTTCCACCGCCCTCTGGAGCTTTTGAGCAAATGTTTCCATGTCGTACATCGATCTCTCGTCCACATCACCGTCTGGAAAAGTAATTTTAATAATGAGCGCGCAATCTGATTGTTATTACGGCCGCATACTCTTTCATTCGCTTGGCAATACATTACATATCTATACTCAGGCAAATTCGATATGGAATGTTTAATAATAAAGCATTACCTAGCAACCACTGACAGGCAGGGGAATGAAACTTTTTGTTTTTTTATCAGCTGTTTTTTTATGTCCATTAACTTTTATCTGTTACTTATAAATCATGCGATTTATTTTGTGATTATGTAGAGAGTATTGAAATGCACTTGATATTTTGACCTTAAAATACTTTCCATAAATTTCTGAGATCCTGATAATGATGCATACATTACATTTTTATCAATAGCTTTACCTACTGTAGTTTAATGTAACATGAAAAAGCAAATCACTTACTAGCGAACTGTTGTCGCCGTAAAGATATTATAATCGGACAGTAACATAAAAATAATACAATCATTTCATAGGTTGCAAATCCCTTCATGGAATTAAGGTTGTAACATCATAAGTTGTAATTCTTGTTTGAGCGTTTTTACCGTTTTATCTTGCAGTTGGTCCTTATTCGTTAATCAATTCTTCTTAATTAAATTACTTCGCGAAAATTTAATGCATACTTTGATTGAATATAAAATGCATTTGTGTACATAGTCGTGTAAGTTGGTGACAGCCCTACATAGGAATTATTATGGTTTGTTTATATTTATTCCAGATCGAATGTAACCCGAGTATAGTAAAAAAAATATAAAAGTAGGAATCATGTGGGTGAAGTGGGATCTGAGTCACAAGACACTACCGATCCACGTTTTTCCCAGAAGAGGAGCACGTGAGCCAAAATTTAATACTTTTCTGCGAATACGACAACGAGGAAAATGTTTGCAGAATTAATTATCTGCGCTCCACTGTTGCTTCTATTACAATTATTGGTTGCAAGCATCGGATTAAAATGCTCTATTAATCTCTGCTACGTGATAAACGTTACTTGCACCGTTTGAAACGATGAGATGATAAGAATTTAATGGATGATTACATCAAATTTCATATTACCTATTTCATAAGGGACACAATTTTCTTATGAATTGAATTTACCATTTCTTTAATTCAAAGCAATGTAAGTGTGTTGATTGTTTTGGAAATTTATTCAATCATTGTAATTTTTAGCGAATCTCTTCTCGTGCAACGTAAGCCATATTACATTCCCTATCATGCAAAATATTAAAAGTTATTATAAATGGCTACCGTACTTTTATTAGCAGCTAAACGAAGAATAAAGCGCCGGGGATTTTTTTCAATTGTAGTCCGACAGTAAATAATCCTCTGAAGGTCAATAGTGCTATTGACGGATACAGATATGACAAAAACTATAGTTTTTATACAAATACCGGTTTTATTACGTAACCATCGATACCTAATCTCGTTGGATATCAAATTTCCCAAAAGCGAAAAAATGTTTTTGTACCTACCGTTTACCGTTAATGGTAACCGTCGTAAATATTGATCCAATCAATATAATTTATCTGGCTTTATAATTTATTTCTGTTTTGTCTAATTAGTTGCGTTAGTTAGTAACGATAAAATATATAGTTTCATATATTGCACTTTAGTGTAGAAGAAGATACAGGAATAAACATATCCTGTAGATATTAAGAAACAAAAATAACACTAACAGACAGAGAACTTATACAATATACAGAACAGTTTTGTTCGAGGGAGACCCAGTAACCGAACTCTCCCACGGAGCTCATTCAGAACTGAAAGGAGTCCACACAATCAGGGCCGGAACACGCTCCTTTAGTAACAAATTGGACATCAAAAGGGACCTCACGAGCCACCATCCTATCCAGTGCGTAAGACGAGTGAATTGGACTCTGTAGTAACGGTCAACGCTGTGCAAAAATATATGAAAAATTGGGGTCACCGTCTGTTGTTTTATAATGGTTAAACCTTGCTACCGAAATACAAGTCTCTGGCAGCTGTCACAAGGATAAATGTTAAAAAAAAAGTGCAGAAATGGCTCTGGAAGTAAGTAAGAAGTGCAAAACAACACGTGGTACGCAATGCAATTGTCACTTACATATTCAAAAGATTTTGGGTACTGACATTTCTGATAAATTTAAATGTGTTTATAAAATTAGCTTCGAACGTCTACGGTACGCAAAAACAAGAAAACCTATGGTATATACTATTCCAAAGATCTTTTTACTATTGAATAAATGGATTAATTCAAATTCATTGCGTTCTACACCTGTGATAGATTTGTTTGTGAACATTTTCCAGGTAACCTGTCACCTACACGGTTATCTGAAATCTGTGACTATCACTCACAAACAATGTTTACTTTATTTAAGGAAAAATATGCCACAACATACACACATCCTGAACTCGGTGAAGAGTATTCTAAGAAATAAACGAAGCAAACATTTTATTCCTGATATATGTTACGACTTAATAATGACACTGACAATACAAAGATGGCGAGCACTAAATCGGGAGCAAAAGCTTATATTTCACACGTGTATGAGTTCTCGAGTGCGGCGTTATTGTTTATCGGAGTGGCAGATAGGCCTCGTGCACTCCAAATGCGTCGTTATCTGTTTCATCAAGTAGCAACAGAAATAGTGCGATGATTTAATTGTGACAAGGTCTACGGTGTATCACATTTGCGTATTCTACTACGTATAATGAAGATTTCTTGCTATATGAGCCTTGGATGCGCCTATTAGAAAAAATATTAGTACTGTCAACATCGTGAGAAAACCTTCACACCTGAAAGTTTTCTAAAAAACTTCTCAAAGGTGTGTGAAGTCTGCCAATTGCAATTGGTCAGCGCAGTGGACTACGGCCTAAAACCTTTATCCTAAGAGACCCGTGCCCAGCATTGGAACATTAATGGGTTGACGTTGTGCCTTGATTTATTTATTAAGGTCAACGAAATGGTATTCTAAACTATATTTAAATAAATGCCACCATACCTAAACGAATTCAAACATAACAAGGAGGACAGAAGGAAACAGTGGGCCACAAGTAGAGTTTGTGGCCCGGGACGTCTCGTTCCTAGAAGTCCCGGGACTTTCCGTAATTTTAGCTGTCTCGAGTCCCTGAACACAAGCCCAACTAGTTTCGGGTCGAGACTCGAGACTACTAAAATTACTATATAATAGTAAAGTTATTAACAATTAGTATAATTTTTAACTAAGTTTGTTTTACAACTATCAGAATTATTTGCTTAAAAGTGAATCCATGTGTGTGGTTAACGTAATAAACAAAGCAATAATGAACTAAATAAAGTCTGAAATGAACGTTAAATTTATTAAGATTTAATTTTCTGTTTAATAAAAGTTGATATTTTAAATATGGCTTTTTAATACGTTTCACCGTAAATTAACTCAACTAAAAAGTCTCGTAGTCCCGGAAATTCTCGGGAACTTGATTGTAGGCTGTCTCGTGTCCCGGGACTTTCAAATTGTCGGGAATTCCCAAACACTAGTCACAAGTGAATAAATTTTTAGGAGCGAGTTCGGACAAGGATAAGTGGCATTTGTGAGGTGCGGAGGAGCAATAAAGTAATCAAGAGGCGAGTTCGCACCTCACTGCCACTGTGGTAAGCACATCGCGTCTACATTAACGATGAATTGAATCACTTAACTTTAACATAAAAGATAATACCCGAAGCTTCTATACTATTCATATGAGTCTCTTGGTACAATAAGTTATGGAATGTTATCAAATTTTATCCTATTATAGGATATATATATCCTGTCAAGTACAAGAAACCTTCACGCGACAGAGCTCGAGACTTGTTATGGGCAGCGCAGTTTAATCTCGTTAATTTAAATAAGTCAACAATGACAACAAAAAAATATATCAACAATAATCCAACATCTATTTATATCAGTAATGACATATACATCACATATAAGTATTATATGAGACTGTCATTTAAGAGACAAAAATTGGTTTTGTCAACTGACGAGTACCAAAAGTTAACTAAAAGCTTGCTTTACAAAAAATACAAGTAACGTTTAAAAATTGTATTTGCAATCCATCAATCGAAATAAAATTGTAAACATCGATTTTACACAAGCTTCGAGGCGCGACGTTGTGCACTCTCCTAATGGTCCGTCACGGGGCTGCGCGCAATGTGACGGCATGCAATCATCCAATCAATTCTCCTACAACGTACCAACAACATCAACTCACGACATTTCCACGCTAGTACTCTCTGCGAAAGTTATGTAACCTATAAATATTGCATAGCCGCAAAGGCCTCGGTTGGTGTAATACATACCCTCAGCGGGATTTGAGACTGCGTCGTGTACCAGCGACGCTAGGCAGCCGGACAGACCTGCAACCACATAGATTATGTCAATATCATATCAAGTAGACAGCATAAGTATAAAAATCACGACTTTCTAAAAGTAATTATTATTTAACGTTATAGTTTGACATTAGACAATTCTGCATTTTTTTATTTGTTATGTTTAACAGTGCCTTAAGTCATTACCAACAATTTAATTGAACATTGCTTCATGTATCAGTTTTCTCATATTACTACAACAACTATGACAACAGAAAGCATTTTACATAAAAATGTAGTGTACTATATTACGTAGCGAGACATGTATACGTATGTGAGACAGCAATCTCTCGACCCTCTACGGAAAAAAGTCCATTCAGTCCAGAGAAATATAGTCTCACAAAGAATGTCCTAACTTCTATTAATCTAGAATTTAGATGATAAAGACGAGACTGATTGTTACCGTGTGTGATGTGTTCATGGCGATGCCTGGTGAGGTGCGCCAGCATGTGCTTGCTCTGCTCGTAGGTGGCGAAGAAGCAGGCGTGCGCCGGGCCCGCGCCCAGCACCACCGCCGACATGCCGCGGATCGGCCTGCGGGGAAACACCATCGTTGAACCAACGTCAGCATACACCTAAATGTATTACTCTCTAACCTATAACAAGCTTTAAAATATGCAAGGTAGTAGAACGAGCATATTAGCTCTCGGGAGAAGCAAAACATTTGTGACTGATTTCAGATAGAACCCTCGATATATATGCAGTTGATTGCAGATGGCCATAGTCGGCTGTGGTCACTTACCATTAGTTGGACTGCATGCTCGTTTGGTATTTCAATTGTGTAAAAAATATACTTTTCAAATACAAGTGCAGAGCAAATTGCTTCCTCAATTCCGTAGGTCACGAGGAAAGACACGAGCATAACTTTTAATTAGGTTACCTCTCATTTTAATATTCATGAGTATTCTGTTATGCGAAGACTAATTAGGCATTAGTATTTCAGCGTAACCGGCAAATTAATGCGTTGTTGTAGATTTTGCAAAAAAAAAAAATAGGAAAATAGGATTATACCAGCGACGAAGAATTGAAATCTCCTTCCAACCTGAATCGTCGTCTCGTCATTTCTTATTAAGTATTCGTCAAACTATAATTACATATATCAAATTCTACCTTAACTCTTATTATATTTGAAAACAATATCGTTCACCGATCGGCTATGTTCAACGTGCCACATAACGGCGACGGAGCACAAAGCAACCCACGAGTAACGTCGAGTCCCCCAAAGTTCACAAGTTCAAGTTCAGCCGTAATTACAATAGGCCACAACACACCGTCACGCGAACGGAAACAATCAATAGCTCGATCCATTAATGCCTGTCTACTTATAAAGCATTACCATATTTTTTTATTATAGATTTGTTGTATGATTTCGATTTTTTTTCACGAACACGATTGTGTGTCGTAAGATAAAAAAAAATCATAAGTTTATGATAACTATTACAATAATATCCGGAATTTTAAGTTTGAGCTAATTAATTATTGCGAAGAAACATTAAACAATACAGAAATTAGTTAATGTGATAAAAGTAATGCCACTGCTTCGCTTGCAGCGATAAAATAACACCCCTAATAACGCAACTATCAAATTGAGATAACGATTCAGTGATGATTATATCAGAGAAGATGATGACGGATGATTGCATCAACATGACGTTCCTAAAGAGATATAAATATTATACACCAAGCTGTTGTTAATATACGACATACATACATTGCTGAGGTTACACAATAAAATGTATTGAATAACTAGCGATTGGTGGTATAATTGGTCGACTCAATTATGTAATATTATTATACTCGTGAGGTGTTACGCTTCAGTTGATGAATAATGCAAAAAATTGCTTCAATTATATCGAACTTTCTATATTAGGAAGCAGAACAAAATCATGTTTTCTTTAAACTAAATAAAATTTTTGAAAAAGACAAATTACTATCGGCCATGAACAGATCGACGATTGCAACATTAGATATTCCTCGAAGTTTGAATCATGTATCGAGTAAGTAGTAATAGTACAGGGTAGTTAATAATAATTGTAACAATCAGCATGATTTGCAAGAGTGTTTGCTAGGCAGGTACTCAGGGGGCATTCTCAACAGTATTCTAGTGCACAGTAGTGATTTTTTTAACAAAATACAGAAACCGACTTCTATACCACAAAAAAGCAAAAAAATAATTTAAATACAAATATATGTTGGTTTCTTGCATACACATGACATAGTACATAGTCCCGAAGTCGGCCTTCAACATATTATGTTAGATTACGACGAATCTATGTCCTACAAGTATATGAGCGCCTACTTCAGAACCATGAACTATGTACTGTGTATGTAAGAAACCAACATATATTTAAATTATTTTTTTGCTTTTTTTGTGGTATAGAAGTCGGTTTCGTTTTTTGTTAAAAAAAAATTTCATGCTTTTTAGTGACGATACACTTATATTTGTCTTCATATAATATCACTAATTTTGTTTCATAAATAGAAATTTGCACGAAACCATACATTGAAACATAAATTCAAACGCAAATTCCACTTCCAGCATTAATGTAAAATTTAGTCCTAATCCATGACTTATATAACTTTTATAAATTATATAGAGGTGAACAAAGGTTAGGTCGCCCTGCTCGCTTATTTTTATGTTTTCTATTATGTTCCAACCTAACTTAACCCATGTAATATAAATCACTACAGCTCAACCTAACCCTAACCCATAAATTAGGTTTGCAGTAACCTGCATCATCATATCTCTGCGTTCTAATCATGCTGCATATACGTAAGCACTAAATCACCAACTTATATGTTCTAGGTTCAAAAAACCCCAACATCATCAGGGTTGAAGAATTGAAGGGCATAATTTTTATTCTAAATCACTGTATAGTAATCTTACTGCATATACATAACCACCAAATAGCCAACTTCTATGGTCTAGGTTCGAAGTACCC
>DWTU01000143.1:0-21951 GCA_018251515.1 Cecropterus confusis | reverse complement strand
CATTGGAAAAAGAAGTACAAGTCGCCTTGGGGGTCTCGGTTCGTCCATCATTGCACGAACCAATTGGGGTGACCGTGAAAAACGCAGTCCGGGCCGAGCTGAGGGCCGTCGAATTGTCCTTGATTCTGGACTCAAGAGAAGTCTCTGAGTCGCACGTTGAGAAGGCTGTAGCAATATGCGCTGTGGCGGACTTGCTTCTGGCCATAAGGTGGAACGCCTCTGCTGTCTAATGGTCCAGGAACGTTGAGGGAGGTCATCCTCAGTCCTCAGTGGGATAAGTAGCGGGAGAGACCGAGATGGAATTCGCTGAGGACGTAACGCAGGCAAAAGATCAGGCATTCCTCTTGGCGGAGGTGCTATCGCGTGCCATGGTCGGTATCTCAGTTCTTCTCGTTGGCGACGCTGTTGGGATCTTTCATCTTCTTCTTGTGGGAAAAGAAGCCTTGATCTCTGTATAGGCCTCTCTTCTCCAAGCAGTTGGAAAAGTGGCTCGACTCGCCGGGAAGGCCTTTCCTCAGCCATTAGTGGGAGACTAAGCGGGGCTCTTTGGATATCACGTGAAGAAAATATTAGTTGGCGTTGCGTTGGCCTGGAGTCTTCTTGCAGTTCGCAACTTTGTGAAGTGTTTATTTTCCACGAAAGAGGGGATCGCCGCAAGTAGCGTCGTGGAAGCTCTCGCTCGACACACTGCACTTGCCTCTCATGGCGTCTTATTGCTGAATGCAATAGGATGTCCAATAAAGCTCGCTGTGGGGACAGTTGTACAGGCCTCGAAGGTCCAGGCCCAGGCCCGGGGCGATGAAGACGCCAGCGCATATCCCACCCATTCTGTGCATCGAGGTTATCCGTGTTGATGGTTTGTCAGTATCTATTTCAAACAAACAGAATTAATTAATTACTTATCATTTTAATAATGTAACAGAATATCTAAACATTTCTTTTTTTACAAGGCTACATAATGGTTGTGCTAGCTTATTGTAATAGTTTATTTAATATTTTTTAAAGATTACTGATTAATGATTGCTTCTTTTTGCCATGACATCGGTGCCTTTACATATAAGTCAATCATTAAATCAAGATACGTTTTACTTTAATCAAGTATTTATGGAAGTCTGTTATTAAAGGCAATATATTTTCAACACGATTCATTACTAAAAAGATGCGACGAGAGATTTTTTCACAGAAAAAGCAATTGATTAATAATTTACATGTATATATGTTAGTATAGCTCAAACTATTTCAGACCACCCATTTATATCTATCCATATCTACATAATCGTATATTTAATAACACGGTTTTATACAACAGTATTACTACCTTTATTATACAAAGTAATTCTTATTACGTATTACAGAAATAAATTTGGACTTACCTCAAAAGGCTGAAGCTACTGGTGGCCGGTGTCTTCTAACCGGAGGCGAAATTCAGCGAAATTATATAAAGACTCAATCTAACACAAACTAATATACTTCAATAGGAACAAATTATTCAAACTAATCCTCAACAATGAATTTCACATGATGAAATATTACAATTTACCACGCACTGGGATCTTGTCTGTTAACTAAGCTGCGATAGACTAAAATGGCCGGAAAGCTCTGGAAAAATCAATACCAGTGTATTCTATGATCAATACTATACTATCGTGGATATGTATCGTGTTTTATCTATGCTACGGTCTATCAACTTTCTGGGTAATGTGTCACCGCTGTCATATCGTATGAAATTTTTGACGTATCAGATTATTGCCATCATGTGCTATCATCTTCGCATTCTCATTTTTATTAATTATTCACTTATGTTTGATGATGTAAAATTGGATTTATATTGGAATAATATTCGAGTGTACGGTATTCAATTTTACACGAATAAACAGCATGATGTTGACAAGGTAAATTGTCATTCGTTTTTATATGTCTAACGTCAGTGTTTGGTAGTATCGTGTTGCCTTATAATAGTTACTGAGTATTACAACATGGTTTGTGGTGTACATTCGTTTGCACTATGTATTCACCGGACTGGTAAAGCATGATATGATTTGTTTTCTGTGGTCTTAGGTTGTGACTAGTCTCTGGGTCCCGGGACGTCTCGTGTCTCGAATTCCCGGGACTTTTCGTAAATTTAGCTGTCTCGTGTCTCGTGTCTCGTGAGACTCGAGACGAGACAAGATTGTCGAAATTGTTAATGTTCTCTGTCCGGTGGCATTATTACAAAAATCAGACGCAGATTGTTGGACAAAATGGTTGATGACGCTGTAATGTTTTTAAAAGCCTATTTTATTAAAGCAGCACAGAAGTCTAATAAATGTGTTGGATGATTATTTACAAGACTGATTTATAAGACTGTTTTGTTCTTTATATTTACATCATTTAATTATGAAATCTGGGATTATGACAAAAAAGAAAATTACTAAATAACAGTTGATAAGAATTACTATGATTTTTAACTAAGTTCGTATTGTAAATATAAGATTTAACTGTTTAAAAGTGAATGTGTGTGTCCGTATTTACCGCAAAACTGAGTAGACTGGAGCCTGGGACGGAAGATTTTAGGGGCGGCAGAATCTGGTTCTGAAGAATTTATTGTTTTGCCAAATAAGCAACTAATTTAATTTCAGCCACGTCGATAAATAGGCTCCTGGAGGCAAATGTGTAGGTTGGATCCGAGGGCGGCGGATTTTAGGTACGACGATCTTTTATTTTCGCTGACTAAAATTTCTAAATAGGCAGTACTATATAGGCTAGCTTATTGACGGCAAATGTGTGGATTGGGGACTAGGGCGGCATATTTTAGGTCCGACGATCTTTTATTTTTGCTGACTAAAATTCCTAAATGGGCAGCACTAAATAGGCTAGCCTACTGGCGGCAAATGTGTGGGTTGAGGGCTAGGGTGGCAGTTTTTATGTCCGACGATCTATTATTTTTGCTGACTACAATTCCTAAATGGCCAGTACCGAACAGGCTAGCCTACTGGCGGCAAATGCGTGGATTGGGGCCTAGGGCGGCATATTTTAGGTCCGACGATATTTTAGTTTTGCTGACTACAATTCCTAAATGAGCAGCATTAAATAGGCTAGCCTAATTGATTTTTTATTCAAAAAAGGCTTAGGTCTCTTAAAAAAAAAGACGAACATTAAAAGTCTCGAAATCTCGGGAATTCGCGGCACTTTGTAAGCTGTCTCGTGTCCCGGGACTAAGTACTAGTTCAAATATTATGTCATATGCATTATTAGTTCGCCAAATGGTCGAAATGCCACGAAAACCATTTTTTTTACCAATAGAATGAAAAGGCGGAGGGTAAGCTTTATATTGTTGAAAATATTATTTTTGCATTGTGACTGAAATTAATTAACCGAGCGAATATACAACTTAAATAAATGTTTTGTGCCCAGAGTTTCACCTTGAAACATTGGAATGGATTTATTTCGGTGTATATTATATTTTTTACCTGTTTCTTGCTTGCTGACTAACATGCATCATTTTATACACAGTCATATTTAAACCACAGGAACATTTTAATACTTTTATTTCATTTTAACACGATACATTATACATCAATGATTAAAAATTTAAACGTACGATATAATGATAATAACAAGTGATAGGAAAGATATCTATTAAAAATAGAGAAATATTATCTTGGCATAACCAAATGTTAGGTACTTTATCATTGACATAAGGTGCACTCCATCGCCAAAACAATGCACTCAGATAAGCAGTTTTGAGAAAAGGTTTCCTTTCGTATTTTTTTTTTACATGACACGAGAAATTGTCTCCTCTTTTATCATTATCGTCTTTAATGTAGCTTTCCCGAATTGCAAGGTTTTGCCGAAGACAAGGCGGTGGTTGGACAGTTAGACAGTTTACGTGTTATGACATTAAAACATTGTTAATTTTTTGTTGCACATCCCTCTATTCCAACTTAGTTGATAACCTCGAGGTAGCTTTCCAGATTCCCTATTAAAATCAGTTCTACTCGTAGTCTTTTCGTTACATTCCTAAAAGCCCTAAATTCAACTCTCCTCACAATTTTCGAATTACTCTCACAGATCAAAGCTATCACTTCAAAAGGACTCTTTGACTTAAATCCATCCAATCTTCAGCCTTTGGTCTAGTGCTGGTTAGGCCTTCCTTAGATGACAGTCTTCCAGATATAGACTCGTTTCTTATTCTATCTTTTACCTACTGCAACTACCAACATTTTGAGTTTAAATCAAAAAAGTAAAGCATAATCGATTTACTCGTCACCCATCACTTAGTTTTCATAGTTATAGTCTTTACATAATTTAGTCTATAGTTTTATTAGATATGACTTCTTGGAAAAATAAATTATTATTATTTTCCATCTGTGTGATAATTATAACCTTTTACATAGGAAACGTCTTTCTAAACTATTTCATTGCATGCTTCAGTCCAGTGAAGTTACCGTCATTTGTGTTCATTTCAATATTATTAGTAGTTGATTTCACTATGTCATCAACGGAAATGAGAGTTGTTTTTACTTTAATTTAATATTCATATGAACATTAAATTAAAACATTAAACGGCCCTACTGCTTAATACTCTAGTTTTCAATATCTGTTAACACAAAATCCCATATATTGGCCAAAGATAGGGGGCCCTACTAGTTATATATTATCTTATTCACCACATTCATCAGCTCCAAACCTTATGTTACAGCTCAAACAAGTGGTCTTTGTAACAAGTTGTAGGAGATAATTACGTGAATACCTAAGATTTAACAATCAGACGATATTTCGGGTTCTGTTACGTTTATTTTGTTTGATGCTGATAAATGTAGGGACCAAATTATTCTAATACATCGATTACTACTAAAGTATCTACTACAATTATATTTTTAAAACTTCTAAAATATCAAGTTACTACTTATTAAACAAACAGAGCATTTATAGCTCAAATCGTAAAAATATGAAATAATAAAAAAGATACAAGATTTGTGTATAAATTTGAGCCTATAGAGTATAACCTAAAATTACTGAAGAGATATTGAGACCTTCGAAAAATTATGTAATATATATTTGATGAATAAAAGCGATTTTGACTGATATCTGAAACTAAGCAGGCATTTTAGTTCGTAATAAGAATGCCAATAGAGATTTCAATGAAGAACATATATTATACATAAATCATCAATATATGTGATAATTTAGGGAAATTATTTTCAAAATCCAACATATTTCAATACATACTTTATAGTATTTTAGCAATTTTGGGTCGTTTTAATATATATTAATAGGTTTTAGAGGGATATATTTTTATGCAACTATAATCTTTTTATCATACATAATAAACATCTAAATGAATTTTATTACATATACATACATATATCAAAACTACGCGAACTTAATCGTCTCAAAAGCTTCCCTACAATACAATTCAAGTAAATAATATGTCGAAATTTCACATCGAGTTGAACAATATAGTTAGAAAAGAAGCAAATGTAGAAGATTACACATTAAACGATTTTATAAACTTGTAAGTCAAAAAATGCATTTCACTAGCGCCCGGCAATCAATTTTTTCTCATATTAGCCATCAAATATTTGCAGATCGTTGCTGTTCAAAAGGTTGCCGACCGCTGTACTAAACCGTTGGATTAATCCATTTCGTAGTTTGATCAGTTTCCATATTTCAGAGCAAATTCAGTTTCTTTGAAGTCAAGGTCTACCCCCGCAACGTACTGTTTAAGAAGATAATGTTGTTTTATTCATTTTATTATTAGCTGCGTTCACACTATTCTAATCGTAGTAAGTCAGAATTTATATGGGGTAGACTAATAATGACCGAAATAGCACTTTAGCGGTTAGAGGGCTCGTTTGACCTTCGACGAATTTTTTGACGAACGCAAAAGTACACCGGAGCGTGCCGTGCAAATGTTTGTTCAAACAGTTGGTCAAAGTAGCTGTCATAATAGCAATCAATCCAATTAACGAACTCATCGTGGACAACTTTGCAAAAAATGACCTACACATTCAAACCCGACTAGCGTAGCTTTATACTTATTTAAGTTGATACTGTATCACAGTATAGCAACTTCTATCAAATCTACTATTAAGACATTTTAATCTGTTAAAATGTTTTATAGTACAATCTATCTTTCCCACACGATCCTGTCGTTGTTGTAAGATAAGTCATTTTTTAACGTATTCTAAGCGATCGAGTATTCAATATGTAAACTGATATGTTTCGCTCATTTGAAAAACACCTATAGAGATGTTAGCGTTATTGGCTTGTTTAAAATTGGCTTAGAATAAAGTAGAAGAAAAGGCATTCGCAAAGAGTGGTAACCTACGAGCGTTTGCAGGAGGCTGTACGAAGCGATGGTAGACTTTCTAGATGATCGACGAGCCGCTTACAAATTCCCCAACGATCTGGAAATAGAATAGCAGTCCTTAGTATTTATAATCTTGGACAAACTTATTAAAGCATCAGCATTACTCAATAATAAATGTTTATGAGAGAGAATACTATTTAAACTATGTATTTGTAACTTACCCACGATCGCGGAGACGGCGGACGCGGCGTGTCTGGTGGTGCGGCAACGGGTACATGTTTCGGTACAACTCAGCATTTGCGGCAGCGAAGATCCTACGTTGGTGTCGCAGTATACTCCGGTCCTCATCTGTGGACCGAGGTGTCGGAGGAATTGTGTAGAACATGGGCGGCATGTGAGAAGGAGTTGCAGAATCCGGTGGGCGATAGTGAAATAGTTCTTTTATTTGCTCGATTGTGTACGGCTCTTCAGGGCGGAAGTACTGCGCTGTTAACCCCAGTAAGGCGTGCAGCAAGGTCTCGATCAGGGGATGAGGTGCGTTGTACGGGTACGGATTTATGGGCATGTACCGTAATCGGTTTAAACGCTTCGTGATCTCGTCCCACAGCTCCATCGCGGTGGGTTTTGCTGCCAATCCTGGAAATAAATAAGTTAAAACTTAGATTCTCAAACTCTCATGGATCGATTGTGATACATATCTAGTTAGGTGGCGCTGCTGTATTCTACAATGGACGCTTATAACTTAAGTTGGAACCCTAGTCTGAACTGAACTGGATTTAGTACCAGGTGCTCATTTCCAAAAGATCGCTCTCACTCAGTATAGCTAGAAATATGACTATGAGTAAACTTTAAAAGAGAAATACAAGCCATGAAATTTTCCGGACCGTTCCAGCCGCCATTTTGTTGTGCGACCACACCCTTTAACCTTTAAGATACCTTTTCACCTAAAAAATCTTTGTAAATGCTGAAAACGCGTTCGTAACATATATTATAAACATGAAGCTCTTTCTTTATATGATTCAATTTTATAGAAATTTTGACCCCGGCTTGTATTGCGTCCTCTTTTCAGGACCAAGTTGTAAGGAGATTGTGTTAATTTACCGATAATATTAAGCTTTGTATTTACTTACCAAGGAAAAAGCACCACTTATTCCATGACTGGAACACGAAATCACACTTTGCACAGTTTCACTATCAGTCAAGACCACGATAAGAGCTTTGACGACTGTCAGAACTGAGATGACTGAATGTGGGTCGTGAACAATCGATAAAGTTCGTTGACGCATGCTCCATAAAGGTCTGACATTTACCTCGTCTACACATACATTGATGTGAAATGTCTTTCTGTAATTTTGTATTAAAGTTAATTTTATACTTTTGTATAAGCACTAGTGTTTATTTATATTTTACTTAAAATCTTAAATCTCATTATAAAAAGGTTATCTACCGAATTTACTGTTTTAATGCTTTAGACGGGAAGATTTCGTAGAGCAAGCTGTAGATACTTAGTGTAGAATTTAAAAAGAGTTCACGCGGGCGGAGCTGGGAGTTAAAGTTTGTATTATGAATACAGGCTATACAGAAGCAATTTATAGTTTGTTGTACCTTGTTTTGCAAATGGAAGGTCCTAGAGTAACAGCCCAACTACATAAAGACTAAAATGCGTTTGTATGAGAACATTAAAATTTTATGCTTAACAGAATTATTTTAATTTCTACGATAACAACTAACCTCCTAACTGAATACTAGTTTGGAACGCTTCGAGTGCCGATGTAGTAATGATAAGTATTGCATTTTGAATGTAGTTACCATATTTGGGTCGCTTTATAACTAACAACTTGGAATGCCTTGTGCGCAGTTGAGTACTGATAACAGAGCAAAGGACAGCAGAAATCACTGTTGCGTTATGTTGGAAGTAGGTTTCTCGTGAGGCGAATGTACAAAGTAGCTCTAAAATCATAGGGACTAAAGGAAGCAAATCAGTGGATGCGCATGAGCGTTTTCCAGTGCAACAGTCTACTGCACTACTCAAATTCTCTTGTTTTGTGGGGAGGGAACGTAATTTATAGAGGAGACAAAGCTAAGTATCCTATGTACGTAGTTTAGATTTCTTTTTATTTCCAGTTAATATTACTAAGTGTTGAAAATATGAGAACAAGTTCCATCTATTGCTTTGCTGCTAAAACACTTTATTTTTCTATTTTAGTTTAGTTCTGTGAAGTTTGACGTTATTATCTATACTAAACACAGATGGCGCTGTGGAAGCTGTGTGTAAGGTAATATTTAAATGGTTTGAGAATTTTCAAAGATGAAATTTGACATATTTTTATTGTAACTATTGTACTTGTTAGATAAACATAAATATAATTATTAGAATTAAACGGGTAGTTATTTTATTAAATATAATAATATGAACAGTCAATTATTTACAATGACTTATTTACTTGGTTGAAAAGGTTTTCCATAGAAACTTATTACTTATTAAGAAATCTTGCGTTGTAATAATTGTTTATAGGCAATATCTCACAAATACCTTTTTTCTTTTGATTGATACTTAAAGCTAACGATAAGGCGGACGGTCTACCTGATAGAAAGTAATCACCGTTGCCTATGGATATTTGCAACACCAGAGGAGTCACCAATGCATCGCCAGCTGTGAAGGTGAGCTCTTTTTGAGCTTTTTATGTTTTTTGATCATAACAGGTTAAGCAGTCATTCTAACTCATGAGAATTCATAAAAATGGCCCGGTCCTTCGTACCCATTAGGTACATATGTGTGTATGTTATTATATTATACTGTAAGTCTCTCAAAACTTGTAAGTAATTAAACCTTAATGCATTACTGGTATTTGCTGCTAGGTTTTGCACATTGCTCAAAATGCATAACGGATTATTGAAGCAACTCATTTATTAGTTTTATCTTCAAATTATAATACCATATTGTGAACAGCCCGTGAAAAAGTTGGTATAATTTTGGATGGCAGTTATTAAAATAATAAACATTTTAATATTATTGGGAATAAAACCAGTAACTGATGCAGTATCAGTCTGAAACAGGCATTAAATATGTAAGGATAAATAAATGTACATACACATTAATAAGTATATTTTAATGTAGAAATAAAAGAAGATTTTACACAAATCACAAAATAGGGCGGACGAAGGAGTTACAGTTATTTGTATGTTAGGTAATAAATTCTCTTACAACTGGCGAAATTAGGGATGAAATTACAATATTTCTTCACGGTAACGGCGAGGCAATCCACTTCCCTTTACGCTGATTTATCTAACTTCAAACAAATGTATCGAAATTTTCTCAAACGCTATACACGTGGATAAAATGTAGCAGTTAAACAGTAGTTGGTAGTACAATTTTGCGAAATAATTTCACGATACAGCGCTGTGAAATTTTCGCTAAATTTGCCCGTTCCTTGGTTTTAGAATTAATCCTTTCTATAGTTACTTTACATCAGTTCTACAAATAGTCTTATTTCGTTCTTGGTTTACCCAAAGACAATATGTCACTTCTAAAGGACACTTTGGCACCTTCGTTACCAATGACTTACATATAATAATACATTCTATTTATCATCACATCTTTGACGTAATGACATAGTATACTTTAATTGGCAAACGCACTTGTTGTGTATGGACAAAGAAGTTGATCAAGTCCATAGTTCTACGTATTACCACTCCCAAGGAATAAGATTAAACGCCTTGTGGTCCTGCTATTGTATATACAGGCCCTTCAAACCTACATGCTAATCTGTGTAAATATAATTCATTCACTGTTGCGTGTAGTACTATGCGGGTAACAATAATTAATAATATAATTTGTATAATTAAATTGAATCACACAAAGTAAAATATTGAAGTGTTGAAGGAACCGAAGACATTATTTATGTCCCACCAATTGGTAATGATCAGCTTTCAGATTGTAGAGATTAGAAGGTTCTGTTTGGTTATGCCCATTGAGAGTTGCATAAAATCAGATGTCCTTTTTCAAAATTGTTGCTTTATAAACCCTTGATTTTTATACGATGTTTTATTTAAACGAGGTACCTAATTGAAGCTGTTACTTTCTTCACTGTTACTTTGGCAATCTGGGACTAGTCGTGTTTATCAAAATTCCACAAACTGAATATTTATTCTACAATGTTATCCCACAGATTATTGACTTTTATATGAGAATACGTGTACCTACTGATGCTCACACAAGTGAATGTAATTATCTTTAACACTCTTATCCTTCATATCAGTCATCCGATCCGTTTCTCGATTGCACATTACCTTAATAATAACATTTCATTTTATACTATCATTACGTTTTGCTCTTATAAGACCAATTACCAGTCCTCGGGACTTACATTTCATTTTTTCCGCTCACCATTACCTCACCTAATGATATTTTTATAACGCTAGTTTGCAATTGTTTCATCCTAAAGCCAATGTTGTTCTACTTTCGAATAGCGAACGTTATAATCCAAGCTTTCAGAATTCTAAGCATCATAAGTCAGTATTTAATCGCATGTCCAGGTGATGTGAATTGTCGCATGTTTTAATAGATTTTTTCCGAATAGACTAGATTCGGTACTTCTTACGGTTGTTGAAGTTGAAATAAGAGTTTCTTTCTGAAAGTGTAGCCATAACGTTGTTAGTCGAAGGTAGTAGTGAGATTGCTAAAAAATGGGTAAAGCTAAATTAACAGACCACAGTCACGAAGAAAAATATTGTCTACCGCTACAACTACATCGGTAAACAATATCACAACATACATTACTTATCATTGTGCTACTTTTATAGTAAAAAGAAGAAAAAGCTCAAAAAATATTGTACATGTAGAACTATTATATTAAAAGTAGTTACTGATTGTTAGTATGCAAGTGGAAATGTTTTCCTATGACTACACAATGCTCCTGGTCCCAAATGTGTTCAGATGCCTGAACCAAAACGATGAATGATGAAACACCTCGAACTTGTCAACGATGATGGAAATGACACGACGAGGCTTTTGGATACAAATACTTATTCGAAGCTCACGGTACTTGGGGTTTACAAAGCAGCTAAAAGCAGCATTCGGATCAATTGCCGAATAGAGGTTAGCTGTTAAGGTCAATCGAAGTTGACGCGAGAAGAAAGATGATATGTTGTATTTGATTTTCATCGATATCGCGTCGGTATTCTCGATAAAAGGCTCTTTATCTTTATTGAACGCAGTTTACTTCATTCATGATGGTTCATAAAGGGAATGTTACGTTATGTTTGAAAAATTACAAGTGGGCTCGGAGCATTATATGGTTGAGGTTGTTCGTTTACTGAATTGAATTTCCAGTATGTAGGCATAGGATGAATATTCCTTTAGCAATCTCAATTGTTGAAAATAATTTATCAAAAGTACATTTTGATAGCTGAAAAACGAATTCAGAAATCGAACTATAACAATAATCATATACTAAAAAATATAACAACAATATACCATAAAATTTCCTTGTGTTCTTAAAATAATTGTTTTGTTTATTATAGATGTGCCAAAGTTTTACATTTCAAATATATGAATATAACAAAATATATACTTTCATAAATGCTTTCAAAAAGTAACAAGATATCACATCATTGATGTTAAACTCAACGAATTAATAGGTTAGACGGCTATCATCTTAAAATAACATTTAGAAAGTTAAAATAGTAAAAGATATAGCTTATCCTAACATTATTGAAGACACAACACCGAGAAACAACATTCAGGCTAAACACCTATAAACATCAAATTCTTAATTGTATAAGATAGACAGATAGACAAGGCGCCTTCCACGGCGTCGGGTACCTTTAGTTTTCCCCGAAAACAAAAAAGGGTCTCCTTTCTTATAACCAAATTAGCCAAAATATCCGCAGTGTAAAAGGTGATACGTACTCAATTGACAATTTCGCTTACAATCACTTGCGGCATAATGCTTTCTAGTAATTAAAGTTTTTAGCAACCCGATCCATACAGAAACACCAAGGAAGTAAGATATAACATATATTTAAACACTACGTTTATTAACTTTAAAATTTGGCTACATTAGTATGCCTCAAGAAAAAGTCATTTTAGTTATGGTAAGTAGGCCTTAAGGTCAGAGACGATTATACGTTTTATACGTGGCCATATAAGTAGGCGTCGACAAAGTGGTACATCTTAGCTGTTTGCCTGACTTTTCCCTTAAAATAGACAATAAGATTCTCAACTGAAACTGAAACTGGACGCAAGCTTTCCCAAAGTAAAAGACTTCTTCGGCTCTAATCACACTACTCTGAATGTTAGTCTCCATAGATTAGGGTGTTACAACAAGACTACCCTATTCTCCCTAAGAATATCGACTAACTACGCATGTGATCTTAAGAAAATTATTATAGCTACGCTGTCTTTGTAACATCAAAAATACAATCGAAGTGAGAGCCTTCTTTTTTGAAGTCTGTTAAAAAGATAGTATGTTCCTAAGTAGTTATAAGACCATTCTATTTAGATCAATTGCTCCTATGAACATATCTCGTTTCTGTTAGAAAGAAGCGTGTATTGTTTCTAAGAGATAACGCTTTTTTAACAGTTTTAACCGGTTGGCCACGAAACATTTGCTAAGCGTCAGCGTTAAGCGAGTTTCACCGTATTTTACTGTAAATTGTCGCGTGGCCTTAAAATGACGGATGCATACATTTGTCCATGCTGACGCTTGCGCCGACGGAAAATTCTTCGTAAACGAATTTTTCGTGGTTACAGTATTATGTTGGCTGTGAGTAGGCTTCGTGTTTTAGCTGCATCAATAAAATAGAGGTTTTCTAACTGGTCCTCATAATAATATCTTGCCTAATTATGTTGATATGATTATATTTTGCCTTTGCAGCAAGTCCAAAAATGTTTCAAGTATTGTCTTCAATTTTATGAAGAGAATTTATCAGTAACTTTTTAAGTATGTTTAACTTGCTTTTCTGCTCAAATAATAATTAATTGCTTGATTATATGAATTTGAATGTTTCCGAGACGTATCCCCAATGATTAGGCTGAAAACCAGCGAAGGCCGAGTTTATTTTTGAGGTTTTATATACCAGAATTCCTACACCTGGCCGCTTGAATTAGCTTATTCCAAACTATTTTTTCCATCAATATATCAGGGTAGATATGTGGATAGTAGTGAACTCAATGTAATGTTTCACTTCACGTAATCCCAACAATGTTATTTTGCCCTGTCAGAACATTTTGGACGCTGCAAAATGTTCTGACATAAATAAGTAATAAGTGTGTGACGCTGATAATGAAAAGAAAAAAAATGATAATCATTCCTCGCAACTCTACCCTTACATTTATGTATATTTAGAAGTGTATTATAGGTACATTTCTAAAATTAATTGAATAGATAAATTCAGTTACAGAAGCTCTTCTTTATCCATTATGTTTTTTTAAACTAACGTTTTTAAATATTTTAAACGTCTAACGTTTTTTGTGCTACATTTATGTCGCACTAATAAATGGGAATATAATAAGACAGTAATTGTTCGCAATATACTGCATTCCCGTTATAACACGTATGGAAATTTGGAATACCTACAAAAATATATCTGCCGAATCCATATTTCGTGAATGACATGTCATTTTCCTTTGCAACATCTTTATCTAACGAAGTGATGTACACTCACCGTGTTTGCTTGTGAAGCTTAAGTTCTTGTTGCTTACTACGTATAAGGCTCGAAGAGCTAAAGTTGGTCTAGGTTCTTACATTATAATCACCGTGTCATGTGCATAATCAATATGGTGAGATCTATTAGTGATTTGCTTCTGTAATTGTGTACTAGAAAAACTTTTAAAAAGGGTGAACTTGGCTCATTCATTGTGGTATCCTTGTAGTATGCAGAAATGACATATTACGATCAATCACAAAACGCCTTTTAAATGCTCTTTTAGTTTATACCTTTCTCAAGATTAAACCACTTACGATTTCGTAAACGTTCGTAAACATGACTGTGAGTTACCAAATTGCTTGGTACAAAACTTTTTGCGTGTACAAGTGTAAAATAATAACGTTGTTATTATTTTTTAACAGTCAGGTTAGGTCAGGGCATAATATAATATGTACCTTCACACGCTCCGATTATTCTATATGTACAGGGTTCGGATCGCGTTAAAGTACATACCATACACTTAAACTAAACTTACCCTAATAAATTTATATACAAATATACATGCCAAAAAATCGATCATCACAACCCCCGTTGCTTCTGTGCCAGTGAATAAAACATTCAGTGAACTAGAAGCAACGCAATCACACTGAGTTGTGAGGAACTTTTTAATGGCACTTGATGGTCAACGAGTAAATATCCCTCTGCCGACTCGTACGGCTCCCGCGGGTAAGAGTAGGGGGGGCCGTATTCGACGCCGCGGCCCCGCGGCTCCTATAGTTTACAAAAAATTAAAAAAAGAAAAAAAACGTTGTGCTATTTGTGTATCCGGAGTAAAAGGGGGAAATAAACTTCAAACCTATTCGTTTTAAAGGGTGACTCTAAACTATTAACACAGATAAGCGCACGGCCTACTGAAGCAAAGGTACCTTAGATCGAAGGACACGTTCGAACACTAAATAACCAATAAACAATGGGCTGAAATGATATCCAAAAAACGATCAAGTGATATAATTATTGTAATTAACAATCATCATCATTATCTTGATTGAGACCAAATCGGGTGTTGAACTATAATGGGCTGTAATGGCGATCCTAAATTTTGGACATATACGGCCGCTTCATATTTCTTTTTGGCTCCTAAAGATGTCACGTCAATGAAGTTTTATGTAGTGGTAATGAATACCGGGACTCAATAGCGTTTCTATAAGCAAAATCCTAAAGCGAGATAAATTTATCCATCTCTTTTTACCAATTACGTTGTGATAGCCGCCAATATCTATCACACAGTAACATACAATCCAGATCAAAACCAGGAATGAAGCCCTCTTACATATTCATCTTAGGATACTCTAATACTAATATTTCTAAAAATGTAATTAAGTATATCCTTACTTATCAATGCGCCGCTCCTTCGCATTATTTGTCTTATTACTCTAGAAACCGGTTATAACGACGGATCGGTTACAATGGCTAAATATCGTTATAATTTTTAAAAGAGTGAGTACCCATGTAAATTTATCATTGTTTTTATGTTGTTATGTTTTGATCGGATCCGAATATCGACGAACGCAACATCGACATAATTTTCACCAAAATAAAATCCTCATGCCATTCCGCCAAATTTAGTTGAATTTTTTTACTAAATATGTATGATATTGTGATTTAATTTCTAAACCAATTCATGTATGTGTAAATTAAATGCGCTTTGATTTTTTTAGTAAAATGTGTATTTTATGTCGATTATCCGATATAGCCATTATTATTCGGATCCTTTCAAAGTCGTTATACCCGGTTTTAACTAAATTAACACTTATATTATAATTACTATAAGATATTTTTTCCTACAGAAAACTACTTAGAATTTAAAAAAACTAGACTATCATATTCATCGAACATTGTGATCAAATACAAGTATTTGTTTCAACTATTGGTATTCCGACAGTTACAAGTTGACGTTGTTCTGCATATATCGGCATCTGCTTTTTTAGGATTTCTAGTACGGTGTTCGCTCCCTCTTCATCTTCAAACCGGCACCTGGAATTAAAAAATAAATCGTAGTAAAGTCTTTCAGACTGTTAACGCATTTTGGGTGGATTAAAAATTGTAACACCAGATTTTAAAATTTTCTTCCAAAACACCAAATATCCCAAAGTCGATTTAGAATAACCTTCTTTATAATTTCTATAAAAACACTATTTCAGATGTTGTCAGAATTCAGAGCTTTGCAATTTTTTTTGTTATTGTTTTTATTGAAAATTAAGGTGAATTAAGATCGTAATGAAAAAGTCATATCTAAAAAATATAAATGCATCTAAATATTATATTTGAATCACTTAGGTGGTACAATATTGAAGAAGCAACAGCAGTATCAACAAAGTCAGCAGTTCAGCTTTGTATAGTGCATATAAAAAACAAGTTAATTAAATAGATGTGTTAACATATCAAAAATATTGAAGATGAAAATAAAACGTACAACTAAAATAAAATCACGGGGCAAATCAGTAGATTCAATTTTTAAAGAGATACTTAAGGCGCGGGTCACAATTATGAAAACTTTAAACATTACCGCTCGCAAATTTTACAATCTTTCGCTGCGTTGCTCGTACCTATATATATCTTCAGAAGCGCGAGTATATACGTAACCAAACATTCGCTCATAAAACTTCTATGCTCTGGCAATAAGGCACATATCATTGATTTACATAAAAAATAAGCTCGCTTGGTCCATCCGTCCATCTGCCTTTAGAAGTCCACTGCTGGACATAGGCCTCCCCTAATCTGCACCACTCCGACCGGTCCTGCGCCATCAGAATCCAGCGATAGCTCGCTGTCTCCTTCAGGTCATCAGTCCACCTGGTCGGGGGGCGGCCTGTACTCCTTGGTTACTATCCTACTACTAATATCCGTACAGGAAGTAGATTGCATAGCTCATACTTGACAGTGATGAAATTACTTCAAACAAGCATTATTATAGCAAGTTGCACAGTACAATAACGTGTAATATGTAAGATGTATATTGTACATGACATCTACAAAGTGGTATATTGGTCTTCTTCTTTAAGCACTTTCTCCATTCCATGCCCATCAGGTTTTCGCATTGATTGATTAGTAATATAATTAATGAGGTAAACAGCCAGCCGCAAGCTATTTTGACGCATTAATATAGGAAAATAGAGTAATAAGAGATAATATCTTTGTACATTCGTATCAGGAAGTATTCATAATATTTAATCCAAAATTGGCTGTTATGAATAACATTCTTATGTAATGAATTACATAAGAATAATGAACTATTTTGGAATATGGTACAAGACAAAATTATATGCATTAACAAAACAATAGCGCCGTGCCACCAGAGCTCGTGCAAAAACGACTTTCGATTGCAGGAAGAATGTGCGTTAGCTGAAGCCTCCAATAAAAATACCCATAATTACATTTACATAAAAGTCTATCTGCTCTGTTTTTTTTATTTGTTGAAGCTCTTTATTTTTAAATTGTGATTTTAGTCATCCAAAACGTTTTTGAAGATGAATACTTATATAACAATATATTGTATTTGGATTTTGTACAGGTTATTCGGAGTAAAGTAATTCCAAAGAAATTCCTTATACCTGAATGGCGTTAAAGTATTGGTCGCTAGCTTACACGAAACCACACTTCAATATTAAATTGACCCATTTTCGCTGCGCTATAGTAAACTATGATATGATATAAAATGGCCCTAATCTTCATTTCGGTATATAACGGTATATATCTATCGCCAGCGGTATAAAAAATGTACATCAGCCTACACTGCTACACCGATACACAGTTCAAAAAAATCCTAGGTTAATAAAGGGTGTGTGCTCTTCATGATTCATTAAAAAGCTTTAATGGTTATGTAAATTATGTAATTAGTTGCCCGCATGTATCATGATAAAAATCGTTTGTGCTAATCCAATCAATAGTTTTTATGTGACAGAGTAACAAACAAACACACGTACATTCTCACAAACTTTCGCATTTATATAATGTTATAACATTGTAAGTGAGATTGTGTAAATGAAGTTATGCGACAATTGATGCTGGATAGACATCGTGTCGCTTGATTATCGCGGTTTTTAATAACTTCGAAATATTTTTTATATTCTTGAAATACATGAATCGGAGTATGCTGGTTATCATTGTATTGTAGTAGTATTTTTTTAAACTTACTAATTACAAGATGATAAATTAAAAAGTAAAAACTTTCTTGGGCGCGATGATGTTTTCCGTAAACGTATTACATTGTTTTATGAGGCGTGTTTGGTGGTAATAATAAAATCGCATTACCAATTAAATTAAATGTACATTACATTTACACACTAGAAATTACGAAATATAATAATAGCAGATGAGTCCACCACAATTCAGTCCACCTGATGGTAAGTTATCTCTCCGCCCATGGACATTTGTAATTAAAACTAGATAATTTCTTGAGGACTTACAACACCCATCAAGCTAGAACACAGAATCGCTTATTTCTGCTATCTTTAAGCAGAGGCAGGTGGTGGTGCCTACGGAGTCGAAACTCCACCTTTAACCACTTCTTAACCAACGTCAGTCAAAATGGAAAATTGATGAAAATTATGGAAACGAAAATCTCGTATACAAGAATATTAGGGTACATACCCACACTTTGTCTGGAGATCTTCAACTTGTGCTGTCTCCCGATGACGAGGTCGTAGACTTAGGTCGTAGATCAGTAGGTCGTGTGCCCGATATAATCCTTTTGAGAAGAAAAATTGATGTTGAAGAATTTGCGTTTTGTAAATAATATGCAAAAAAACATATAAAATATATTTAAAATCCTACCTAAATAGAGTCCCTACCATATTTTTTTTTGTAAATTAATTATTTGTTGACATTTAATCTATTATTTATGTGTGTTACATCTTTGTGATTTTGAAATATTTTTATTTGAATAATGATTTCAAAGCTAGAAGAAATTATTTTATGGCTCTAGATACAAGGTTTTAGGTTTTTCATTTTGAAGCTGATTTTTACTGTTAATCCTTAATTGTGTACAGCACATTGTTATAATCATGATTTGCGATTTGGTTGTGAAAAATCAATAAAAAATTACTTCAGTTAATTCAAAAAGATTAGTAAATAACATGACCAAGTTTAATAAAAATACAAAGGTTGTTTTTGTAATAAAATTTGAAAACTCACCAGTGTGGGGGATGGCTCATCTTCCACCGTTGAAGGTACAATATGCGTCATTCATTGACGATCATTAATTATAAGTGTCGTTACTAATGATGACAACATATTTCTTGTGAGCGTAGCTTTTGATTATTAAATGTTCTCATCACAGCATTCTACGTCTTCTCGAAAGATGCCGATTACTTACTACTTAGTACTAGTGCAAATTATTGAAATCGGTCATTTGAGATTCTAAGTCCGTTGATAGTCGTCAAATGTTCGATGAAAAGGAATTTCATATATTAGGAATCTTATATTGTACAATATATATAAAATAACTATATCGCAATATTATTTTATAACATCCAGGAGAGTATCGGTAGTGATAAGTCCGACGATGTCACAGGTTCATATTTTTGTGGTGTACGCCTCACCTTGGCGGTGGTAAGGATTGGTGCTACGTCGCTGGTATGAGTTGCAAGAAAGGGTATGGCTGCGGGGTATCGGTACATTATTCTTTAGCTGAAATATGTTTATAGAGTGGGATAAAGTGGATACGGAGCGGTATATCCAGGGAAGTGTCCGTATTACGCACGCGTACTTCTACAGCCTATGATACCCGGCAGCCCTACACAATGTTGATATATTAATAAAGGACTTAGATGCTTTCTGCATCTGAGTCCATGGTGGATGTATCAACACTAGACTCGTTGACGCTGCTGCAATCTGGAGCAGGCGGTGCAGAAATCCCTCCAAAGTCTAATTCAACGCTTGTGGTATTAATCATGGACGAAACGGACATGTCACCAATGCTTGCTTCTGCTGCTGGTGGCTCATTAACGGTTGGCTGCGTGTTATTGATTGTCTCAGCAGAGTTAGAAGCGGAGTCCTCGTCGGTCATGAGGTAGTCTATTATGTCAATTGCCGCTGGAGGAGTGCTAGGTGGGCGAGGATCCGCATTGATGATAATAGGCTCTTCAGCTGGGCCTACATCAGGTTCGGCAGAAGAACTAGCTTGGTTTGGAGTGGTTTCTGTTCCAGTAGATTCAGCCTGGCTATCAGTTGCGGCTGCTTCAGTAGCAAACGATGCAGCAGTATCACGCTGTGGAGCGGCTTCCTCACGAGACTCCACTGCATTCTCCTCAGCTATTTCTGCCATTGCTACTACTACAGCTACGGCAGGATTATCTGCGGGTCCTGCCTCATCACGGTTACGAGAACGAAGGCGAAGACTACGTGAGTGGCGTTCTCGCGCCAATGCCAGATCTGCGGGCTCCCAGCCATCCCTGTTAACAAAAGTGAACGGTTTAATATAGGTTAAAATTGATAAGAATAATAAAAATAAAATAAAAATAAAAGTTATATTTTTATTTTCATAACATGAAGTAACAAGTTAGTATGCGGTTCACCGGATGGTAAGTAATCAGTGCCGACTATGGATATCAACTAATTATATAGAATAGATTGCCACTTTTGACTAGGTCGCCCTATATTTATGTCAGTTAGGTTAGGTTAGATAAGGTTAAATACAAGGACAATTTGACGCGGCGGTACCTCCCCAGTCTAAACGAACTTATTCAAGCTTTTAACATACCATTCTATAAAGACGTAGACAGTAATTTAATCAATAAAAGCAATTACATAGTGAAACTCTTTATTCTAAAATAAGTACTTAGGGACAGTACATATACACAAATGTAAACTTTGACAATACTATTGTTATATAGTATTGTCAAATTTTGAAAACTTAAACATTCAAAAATTGACTAACAAGTAAGTTTGTATTACACAAACATCTTCTGAAACCAATTTTCTGTATCTTAAATGTACATGGATTCCGCCCTACTATAGATGCCCTACTATACCCTTGATGGAACTATAAATGTTGCCCCGGTGTATAAATCTATATTCTTAATTTGATGGTGCAAGGCTACAGGTGGCACTGGTAAGTGCTCTAGTTTGACTAGAGCTCAGGGGCCGTGACCTACTTAATCAACCAGCACAGAGTAACTTTACTCGAGTTTACAAAAATGTTGCTTCTCAAACAAGGCAAGACCACGGAAATCTGTAATCAACATCCGGTCGGATGAGCGTATTATCTGATAAATGTTGCCTTGTGGAAGCGTGCCTAGGTGTTTATTTCGTTGTTATGTTCATACACCACAATAACATAAGATGAAGGATAAGAGGAGTTTGATGTGAAAGCGTTATGTTTATAAATAGTCTGATTATGAAACCGAAGTTTTAATTTTGTAATTCCTTTCTGCGAAGTAGACGCGGGGGTTGAAAGATGCGCGCGGGGAAGGGTTGATACTCGCATGCGCGTAATACGTTCACGCCGTATCGATTTCCTTTGTCGTAACTACTAAATGTCATAGGGTCATGTCTGCCCACGATTTTTAATTCATGAAGAACAGTACAGTTGACCCCTGGACCACATTATTGACGTGCATAACTGCCGATTCTGCGGACTCCAACTCATAATAATATTGCATTGTCATCTGTATGCAAACGATCAACTCAATCGGGAAACGGGGAGGAGTAAAATTCTATTTGCGATGATACAGCTTGAATTTCGGTTAAAGTTTTGTTGTCCATCTTCAGGTAGTTTAATTTTAGTGCAGTGAAAATGCCAGATAACCCGGCGTTGCTCCCACGGCGTCGGGAACCTTTTGAAGGTTTCCCCCTCGAAATCAAAAAAAAGAAGGTAAATTGCTACTTGTGAACTAAGATGTCATAGGTAAATCAGCAAATCCGTCTTAATACTGAAACGCAAAAACTGTTTCACGTTAGCAATCTGCATGACTAAATGAACTTGAAATGTATGAGTATGAGTAGCT